>ML219259.1:25734-51404 GCA_004785975.1 Popillia japonica
TCGGAAGTTGAACGATTAGCTGAGCAAGCCGAATTGAAATTAATTCGGCTTGCTCAGCTAATCGTTCAACTTCCGAAGAAATCTCTCCACTCATATTGTCCATTCTAAATTCACAAAATTTGACATAAATGTCATAGCAACCAATCAACAATAATTGCTAACCGTTTCTATGTTCATTACTAAAAATTAGAACCACACGCTACTTTGTAAAATGCGCCTATTCTTCTATTCTTTTTGTTATTTTCGCATTGTAGTGCAGGTATAATAAAAAATGGCGTATAATACGCGTGTATAAGTGCCTTATATAAGCACTTGCGCCATTTAAGAGCACCCCGCGTCGTGCTTTTAAACATGTCGCGCGTGCTTTAAAGGCTTACTTATACACTCGTATTATAATATTATATACTATTAAACTATTGCCATAGAAAAACATTGTTGATAATGAGTCCGTAACGTCACTTATAATTATTACATCATAAGCTCAATTGGTCAGAAATACTACCATTCATTTCTAAACATTTTCTGCATCGCCTACCAAGGGTGCTGATTGCATTCCTGATTGCTTCAGGCTGATATTTGATATTGTCAGCAACATTGCTAATCGGTTGAATTGGTGCAGCACGAGTGTCCACTTCTACTTGATACACCTCATTTTTTGCCCGTAAACAATAATCCAGTGACGTGAGGGATGGAGACTTACGAGGCCAACCAAAGTTACTACCACGACCAATCCAGCTCTCTAGGAACTCTTCGCCCATATGTTGCTTGATAACGATGTAATGTGCAGACGCTCCATCGTGCTGATGGAACATTTGGATTCTGATGTTTATGGGAACATACATACAAAACGAGGATTATTATTTATCTATCGACAAAATTTCATACGTCCACGATAATCATTTGGTTGTAAGTGCTGTACTCTTTGTACATGCTACGGACGTAAGCCTTGCTCGCGGAGTGCTTTTATTGTCGTTGAACTTTATTATTATAACTTTGCGATTGGGTCTTGTCAAAACATTAAAGGGTGAGTGAGTGACTTTAGATGCATATTGTACACTAATAAATATAAAATGTTTGTATTCTCTTTTCTTGTATAATAATTCAAAAAGCTTTCAAGTAGGTACGGCTATATTTACAATACTACAATCAATTGAAATTTTAAAACAAGAAAAAGGCATAAGTTCATAAAATAACGTAAAATTAGACCACACTAATTGTAAGTAATTTTTAAAATTTTTTATCATTTTTAAACATTTATTGTTTTACTATCTATATGTACAATTTAATTCACTTTTTATTTTGTTTCAACGTCTAACGTCCTTCTACTTCGACTTGATAACCACTTTGCTACTTCCAAAGCCTAACAAAGCTTTCACTATTTATAATATAACAACTTTATCTTATTCTGGGGCAAATACATAGCAAACATAACATAACATTAACTTGCAGTGGTTGACACAAAAGTTTACTTGTATGCAAGTATCATGCAGATTAAAAGAAATGAATATAAATAAAATGACTTAACAATAAAATGGTAAAAGTACAAAGATATAACTGGCTGATTGAGGTAGGGTGTTAAATTTAACAGAATGTAGTATTTTTTCCATATTTGGTAGGTAGGTACTTAGCCAATAGAAAACACCAATTTTATGATTGCTTTTTGATATTTATGTTTACATGGAAGGAATACTATATTAAGTCGTATTCACTATAACTGTGGGTAGTATACATATAATCGTACCTAATCTTATCTCGAATCATACACATTCTAAACTGAAATTGCTTTGGGGCACATTACTCGATGCTATTATTAGTTTAGCTAACGCTTTCCTAACAAGTATATTATACATATATATACATATAAGTATAGGCCGGATTACATTTAATATACACATTAATATACACATATAAGCTGATCCCAATACTGTATGCCACAGCATTCAGCGCAGCTTGGCAAAACAAAATTGAAAGCAAGCACTTAAACAAAAAAGCCTAACTCCACTATATAGTCAACTAAGTTAGGACACTTTAAATCAAACTATACAGGGCGAGTCGTGAGAAATCGACCAAACTCTAGTAGGGTATTCTATAGGTGAAAATAATCTAAAAAAACTCAAATGTAGTTATCCGATTTTTATTTGTTTTCGAGTTGTAAGTGTGTGATTCCTGAAAGCATTCCAGGGTAAACATAATATCGGAACGAGGCAGTGAACAACAATTGCAAGAAGTAGAAGATATTCTGGATGTAGTAGAAGAAGACGCAACAACCAGCTCACGGAGAATTAGTATTCAATTGGGCATTTCACAAACAGGGGGGTAATAAAACCACTCCACGAGCAAGGCTTACGTCCGTAGCATGTACAAAGAGTACAGCACTTACAACCAAATGATTATCGTGGACGTATGAAATTTTGTCGATAGATAAATGATAATCCTCGTTTTGTATGTATGTTCCCATAAACATCAGAATCCAAATGTTCCATCAGCACGATGGAGCGTCTGCACATTACATCGTGATCAAGCAACATTTGGGTGAAGAGTTCCTAGAGAGCTGGATTGGTCGTGGTAGTAACTTTGGTTGGCCTCGTAAGTCTCCATCCCTCACGTCACTGGATTATTGTTTACGGGCAAAAAATGAGGTGTATCAAGTAGAAGTGGACACTCGTGCTGCACCAATTCAACCGATTAGCAATGTTGCTGACAATATCAAATATCAGGCTGACGCAATCAGGAATGCAATCAGCACCCTTGGTAGGCGATGCAGAAAATGTTTAGAAATTAATGGTAGTATTTCTGACCATATGTCAATAAGAACGATAATACCAGTAGAATACCAAAACTATAATGTATAAAATTTATTTATTTTGACTTACGCTGCTACTCGAAAACAAATCAAAATCGGATAACAACATTTGAGTTTTTAGACATTACCTAGAGTTTAGTCGATTCCTCACGACTTACCCTGTATATGAATATATTTTTAATGCACCTGCACAAAGTTTCCGTGAATCTGAGTTTAAATCGTTCGAACATTTCAACGTTCTCCCGCGTATCATCACAAATAACCGCACCTCTATCTAACCCATCAAAGCTATCCCGAATGCCCGGTGAGTTTGCTAACTTTCCATTCGGAAAATAGAGCTTGACTCCCCGCCCATTCTGTGTTTCATCTAATATATAAACATTTATTGGATGCAAACATGTGGAATCAGTCAGGTTGAAATTTATATGTATGTGTACGTTTGTTTCTGTATGTGAGTGGACTGTAATAGGTTTATGTGTGCGTAAGCTCAGGTAGAAAATGTTTAATTAATTTCCCACCCGTGTATGTTACGTTCTAATTGCATCAATGTTCGGTATCGTTCTACGGGTAATGGAGCGACCACCAAAGTGACTTACCAACCGAGCCAACAAGATTAAAAGCATACTGAATTAAAGACATTTCTATATTCATTTACCGAGATACTCCCACGGGTTAAACCTTTTCTATATGGCGGTCACAGTACTGAATTTGATCTCGCGTTGAAGGTCTAAATTACAGACGAATATGTACATACTCTACGATGGAAACAATGTCAGCTCCAATGACAAATTTTAAATTTAGTCGTATATTCCCGTCTATAATTCTAATCCGTCTATTTGAATGCAAACAATATATACATACATACACCTAAAACGCAGAAACTAATTGTAAAATTTTGTGATATTACCTCTTATTTTTATTTATTCCTAAATAAAACCAACGATATGAGTGGTATATCAATTCAATTCCATAATTATACTAAAATAATGATTGATGTCTAGATAATATAAGTATGTACAAAAACCTACTTTTAGTTCACTGGTGCAATATTTTTAGCAAATACTATGGTGGAGCGCTTTCCTAACTTCGTTAACTTTTAACTCGGATTTCTTGAGTCTTTAAAAACAAGTATCGCTGTATAAATGCTTTATTATGAGAAGAAGTACTGATATTATACAGAGCGTTGTTGAAAGTGATGCTCTTACTGCTATGGTAGATGTAGTTCATTACTATTTGTCAATTACGTTATGCTGCGTATATTTATTTAATTTATTTGAAAATGCAATACAGAAACAGAACAGAACCTATAATAACAATATGTATTATGTTCAATGAGATATGAGCTCAGCTTCTTCAAAGGATGGTCCCAGATTATATGAGAATGGACTTATATATGTATATACAGCGATAAGGTATGTATGTATATTGTAAAGCACACAAAGGCACCCTCATTTATCTGAAATATGATTTATTGAGATACTCAGACGGTACATTTTTCTATCGTGTGAGAGGAATACATAAAGCGAAGAATAAAGAACGCAAAACAGACTACAACTTTCTGCAATTAGAGCAGGAGAATCTAAAGTTAGACTGTCCAAAAATGTTTAAGATATCTAATAGTTACGAAGTTAATAATTTTCATTTTAAAGCATCTAAGAAGCGCTTACAAAAACTTTGTAGTACATTCTGAAATAACGAAGTTCCTCTCAGATACGCACTTAGAAAAAGACGATATTTCAGTTAATTATTTTGAGTTCTAAATCAGTTCAATTAAAATCAAACTTGAGTTAAAAAATTAAAAGGCTGATTTAGCATTAAACACCTCATTCATACAAATACTTAAACAAAAGAAGAGAATATTGTTCATCCATAGAGCAAAACCCTATTACTTTTCTCCCTGTGCACCTTTGTCAAACAATTCTTTCCCTACGCTAAAACTTTGGCTATGTATGTAGTAAATGGGTATTCAAAATATAGCACACATCTGTAGCTTTGCTTGCATAATGTTAGCATTTGTAAATGTAGCTGCGGCAATATGTATTCGCCACCCTCCATGACTCGTTAATTCGCGAGTTTTAGAGAGAGAGAGTTTTAGTTACAATCTAATATTATATTGCAGTAATCACAAAGGCAATATCTTTGATCTTATACGTCCCTATCAGAAATTGTCAAAAATAGCAGCTTTACATTTAGCTTTACATTTAGTCTGTAATTTAGCAACAATAGCGCACAATAAACCATTTAACTGTGATTCGCAAGTACCTATTTAAATCTGTATTCTAGTATATTGCTCAGAAATACAATAATATTCGCAAATGCGCAACATGGCGAATACTTATGGCTACTGCAGTATTCAACTCGGATCACATTTGCAAAACTGTTGCGGTAGTGTAGAGAAGCATTGATTGAGCATTTTCGACACAGATCTATACGCAAATAAACATTGAAAAAGTAATGAAAATAGAAATAAATCTAAAAGAATGTTCAGTGCTAGGGCTCTACAGATATTTTCGCATTTTTCTAACGGAAATTAGTTATATAGCTAACCAAACAAATTTTGCTGTTTTTTTAAATAGCCCAACGTTTTTAATAGTTATAATTTTGAGAAACGGTACAAACGGCTACAATCTCAACGGCTGTTCGTCCCTAAAGTAGTCTCCAAAGCCAAAGCTTTTACTCCGCATTACCCAGAGTAGTTGCAACTTCAAACAATCTGTTCCAAAACCTTCAAACTGAGTAAACTACATATCTTGAGAGATGGCCCAAATTAATAACCATAAAACATTAACCTGAGAAAAGTAACTGTTTATTTGCATTCCCCTCCGACAGTCAGGCAGCCTTAAAAGCACTAGCATCAAATCAAGTAGCTTCCAAACTAGTATGGGAATGTCTGCAAAACTTAACTGTTCTTGCTAAACACAACAAGGTCAACTTGGTGTGGGTGCCAGGGCACCAGGGTAAAGCAGGCAATGAAACTGCAGACCAGCTAGCGAAGGAAAGTTCCAGTTCCCAAATGATATTTACTGGACTAGAGGCAGGTCTAGATATTACAAAAAGTGCAGTGCGTAGTACAATCAATGAGTGGATTGTGAAACAACCACAATCAAATTGGATCCATGTACCTGGACAAAAACACAGCAAGCGGATGATGGAACGACCGTCAAAACGACTAACTGCTGACCTACTTGCACTAAACAGGATTCAGCTTAGGGCAGTAACGTGTCTACTAACAGGACACGGCTGTCTACGACGTCATCTGCATAAGATGGGGATTTACAGCGATGAACCCTTATGTAGACTGTGCAATAAGGAGGAAGAAACAGCCTGCCACATTCTCTTCGAATGCGCAGCACTAAGCCAACGAAGGTTTGCTATGCAAAGCGCATTGGAATCACATTTGGAGAAAGATTTACCATACAGGCTCCTAAACCTATTCAAGGGAACTAACCTGTTTGAGTAAAACAAAATCAATTTGAAAAACATGTTTTTCAAATTGAAGGTATCTGTTTTTCAATGCAACGGAGTGAACTATGTATATCAAATGCACACTGGTAGACGGTAGACACACTAAGCATCAAAACAAAGCCGAATATAAAAATGTTGAAGCTATTAGTCAACTTAAACCACAAATAAATATGTAGTTGTTGATGTACTTTATTTTCTAGGTGTTCTTTAAATTGTATTCTGTGTACAATATTATACCTATGCTATGGAAAAATGTATGGAGCACCCTATGCATTGCTCAAGATTCTAGTGAATGTCACAGAAATATTATTTCCAATTGAAACTATTTGTTCTCGAATAATTTGTGGACATTTTCTTTTACGTTTGTTTTAGTACATAAATTATTGAGCTTATCACTGAGCAATATGATCAATACTCTCGTAAATAGAGCACTACTCAAGTTTTCCTGGTTCGATATTTGTTTAGAAGAATACACAAATCGTTCACCTACACTCCTATTAAATTCTAGCAGAGTTTCTAATTCACTCAGCAAATATAACAAAAGAGAATAAATTAGTTCACAGTTATTTAGTAGTTTTCTACTAACAACAGCATCAGTAATTGCTAGCTGCATAGAATAAATAGACGGCATTCTATTGGACAATGCACGCTCCGCAATTGTAATGTAGGAAAATCTGGGCGGAATAGCTGGTAATTGTAAAATACGATTGGTGGATATGAAATTTTCCATTTACATTTTAATAATGGGTTTAGTTTCAGGCTAGCTCTCATGTTTTCAAGAATTGTGAGAGTTTGCGTGGCTCTATTCCTTTCTAACTCTAGCTCGTTATTTACCTGCTCGTAGTTGCCGCCGCAATCATTTACATAGGATACCGAATAATTCAAATCACATTAATATCGTAGATGATAAAGATCCTCCAGTTTCCCTTAATAGATAAGAAGACAGAGATATCCTTGAGAATTTGCACATATGAACTACCATTTATTTTTATAATTTTGTATTTGTCAATTCTGCTCTTGATATATTAGTGTTTTTCTTATTTGTTCGTATCTTTCAAACAGTAGTAGAGGCGATTGCAGCACACGCAACGAACTTATAAAAGCGAAAACCAAAATGTACATGTAGAAGGAAAACAGCTGCTTTGTTAGTAGTAGTTGTCAATTCAAAATAGAATAGATAGTCTCATAGTTGTTAATTAGACTAATACTTCAAACATCATGTAATCAAAGTCCCTGCATTCTTCAAAAGAGGATTTTAGTATAACAGCTTTTGTTTTGCGGACCGAAAATCTAGTGGAAACGTAATTGCAGCGACAGTAGAGAGAAAAATTAAAGTAACTAAAGTAGAAACACATTTTCTGTGTTGTGTGTGTACTACAAGTTAGGTTTAATTGGATTCTAGGCAGCAAGTAAAACTTAGCCAGCCTTAATTAGAAAACACCGTATGCGTTACTTTTTGGTTACAAATAATCATAAAGAGGGTTCTTTTGTTTATAGTTTAATTGCTGCTATAACACTTTTAAGTCGGTACTGTATATATACTCTTCATTTTGAATAATATTGGTAATATTTATATTGTAGATATATTGGTGATATTTATATTGTAGATACATATACAACTATAGTTGCTACTTATTTGTTTTTGTAATTTCTTTCGCATTTACGCCAACTAAACAATGTTACAATTAAGACGGAAATAATAATAATAATACGTCTAACAGAAAACAAAGATCGGCAATTTTATGTGGTGGTAAAAAAAAATCAGAATATATAATAATTATTAATTTGAAAACTTAACTTTTTATATTTTACTAAAATGTTTAATTTATTTAGTGAAGTACATGATATAATTCAAATTAATAAACCTTTTTAACAAATTAAGCTAATAACAAAAATCAACGAAATCTAATTGCATAGAGGTAGTAAAATGCCATGATTTTACCACATTTATGAGAACCAAAAAAAATGTATACAGGGTGGGGCACCACATTCCCGTCGGTTTATATATGAGAAACGGTAAAGTAGTTTAGCGGTATGCCAACCTCCCAAAAAACTGTTTCGACTAATTTTCCCAGACCCGCGACATTTTAGTCCAGCAGCGTATAATCGCGTTCAGAAGGTTTGCTCTGGTAAGTTTATTTTAAATGATTGCATCATATGTAATAACTACCTAGTCGAAGCCTATCTAGTTGTAATGCAATACATATTAATAATTTTTCTATTCTCTCTCTGTGTAGTTTTAGGTGGACGGTGACAATGTTGCCGCCCGCTTGATATTCAGCGTAAATTTTGGGTAACAAGTGTAGCAATTCACGCCACTGTACGATGTGAAACTTCTACTTTTCTAGCAATTTCGCTATGGGGTACAAAACCAATCTCCCATTATATTTTTACTTTCATTTTCACAGCGTTTATAATATCGTTTACTTTTGCTCATGGCACACAAGTTCTAAATATATTTCACTTGCAACATGCAGTCCACAACGCCTTCACCTTCCTAGAATTAAGCAAGTGCAGGTAAAGATTATGAGTTCTGTTGGGATTAGCGACCCCTAAACTTAATACTATGCTTGAATTAGATAAATACAACATATGTATGTACATTGTGGCCTAATAGTCTGTGTATTTAAGAAATAGAATTATATACTGCATGACATGGAAACTGCAACACCAGGAAGGGGTGCGAGTTTTTTGACCAAACTTGGTAGAAGCGTATAACTAGTCAAAGGCAATAATTGATTAAAATTTTGTTGCGATAGATCAAGTGGTCATGGCACATCTGACACTTCATTCAGTTTTCGCTGACATTAATGTGTGGTGTATTTATTGTTTGTTTCAAATTAATTTCAACGGTTTTGTTTATTATAACTTTGTTTAACGTGTTTAAAGAGTTTTATTATGCCTAGAGTGCGGCAACGTGGAAATTATCGTCAATTAAGCGAATTCGACAGAGGTCGAGTTGTTGGTTTGCGAGGTGTTTTTTCATACAGGGAAATTGCAAACCGCCTTAACCGGAACCAATCCACCATTATGCGCTGTTATCAATTATGGACTAGGGAGGGTCAGGAAAGACGCCAAAGAGGAACCGGAGGCCGAAGAAGAACTAATGAGATACAGGACCGCCGCCTTCGCCTAATGGCACTAAGAGACAGGTTCTCCAGTACCAGATCAATTGCTGACGTGTGGTTAGGTAATCAACGTCGTCCTGTAACCCTTCGAACCGTTTATCGTCGAATTAGGGGTTTCGGCTTACAATCTTATCGCCCACATCTTGTGTTACCACTTACGGCTCAACACCGACAGCAACGTTTGGAGTGGTGTAGATTGCGAATGCATTGGAACGTGGAGTGACATAAGGTGGTGTTCAGTGATGAATCTCGATTTTGTCTAGGGATGCATAATGGTCGTATGAGGGTCAGACGAAGACGTGGGGAACGTCGTGATATTCATTTTTCCGTTGAAAGGTATGTGCATCGAGCAGTGGGTGTTATGGTATGGGGTGCTATAGCATATGGGACTAGGTCTCAGTTGGTGTTCATCCAAACCACCATGAACGCCCAGCGTTACATCGATGAGGTGGTAGAACCCCATATTCTTCCATATCTTCAGACGCTCGAAGACCCACTTTTCCAGCAGGATAATGCCCCTCCCCACGTAGCGGGAATTTCTATAAATCGCTTGGAAGAGGCTCATGTCAATATCTCGCCATGGCCACCCAAATCCCCCGACCTCTCGCCAATAGAACATCTGTGGGACATTATGGGACGAAAACTTATGAATTTAGCCAATCTCCCGCAGACACTAATAGCTCTCCCGCAAGAATTACAGGTTGCTTGGGACACCATACCCCAAGAGGATATGGACCACCTAGTCGACTCAATGCCACGAAGAGTGAGGGAGTGTAAAACTAATAGGGGCGGCTCGACACATTATTAATAAAAATTATGTTAAATTGTGTTAGTCTTTTGTTTTTTTTTCTTAAAAATTTTAATCAATTATTGCCTTTGACTAGTTATACGTGTCCACCAAGTTTCGTCAAAAAATTCGCATCCCTTCTTGGTGTTGCAGTTTCCATGTCATGCAGCATCTTTTCAGGAGAGTATGTAAATTTATGATTTACATATGTTTTCAATATAACTGAGACCTGGGGTAATTTAATTGCCAGGTACTGCATACTTTATGTATACGTTACATATGTATGAGTAATATTGTTTTCATGGATTTTGTAGAAAGTTATTAACAATTCTTCTTTGGTTTTAAAGGTTGCACACAAATGTTGCCTCACTATATTTCTCTTCTACTTAGAGAAAATGTTGGGGCTTCTCAAAGCCTTGCACAGAGTCATCAATAACTTAATGGCACAATACGTGGGAAGATATATAGGGACTTTTCAATTAAAATCCGAATTTGGATTATAATATTAAACTAGAAATATTTTTACTAAAGGTAGTTACTCGCTAAAGCTACCCATTTTTAAGTTATGTATAGATTTAATCAGAAAGTGACATTTACCGATGTGTTTCAAATCGCCCGTAATTCAAGCGTGCTATGACAGATCACGAAAAATTTCGTGTGGCCTACATATGGGGTGTGACAAGTGATACTATGCAGAAATAATAAAATTAATGATTTACAATTGATAATGGTTGTGTTTACTATAAAGCTGAGATAAACGCAATAAACGCAAACGCATTCAAATATGCATTAAAACAGAAAACAAATTCTATACGGCTATTTAATTCCGGATCCGACGCATTTTAATCGTCCCATTTAAAACGGATTAGTGCACCGTTTCCATCGGACGAAAAAGGTGACGGAAAAGAATCGGTGGGTCGGCAATAGATAGCTTGATTTTGATTTAGGACCGTTACGCGAACCGACGATCAATTTGAGTTAGTACGCAATAGCTGAAGCAGGAGCGGGAACGCTAGAGGGCACGCTCAGTAATTCCTGGAATATATAATCGTTTACTTTTATTACAACAATTATACAGGTTTTTATTCGTGTTCTTCTGCTATTTTCCAGATTAAATGTCGCTTGACTGTACATTTACCTTTATTTCGCTGATATAAATAAGTTGGCAGAAAATGGCTAGTACGATATGTGCAATATAAGAATATGATAGCATAAACAATATTTTATATCTTAATTAATAATTAAACTAATTAAACAATTGGAATAAATAATATTAAAAGAGAAGAATATTGCAGACAAACCTCTGATATCATTAAGTACAGGTTTTTATGAATGCCTAATCATTACATATTTATACAAACAACAGATTTCCTCTACATGCATCATCCTAGCCTTCTTTACCTACATACATTGTTAGAGTTTAAGTATGTACTATTGCCATTAGCTTTTGAATACATAAAGCAGGTTCACTACAACACAATAATGCAACTACACATTTATCCTTGTGATCTTTATGTGTAAAGAGTAATTAAATTACAATGGGCTGCAGTAATATCTATAAGTTCTAGCTCCCATTTCGCAGACTTCAACTCTTAATAAGTGATACAGGAAGCAAAAAATGGATACGTTGTCTTATAATTCACATAACAATAACTGGCTGAATAGGAAAGATAAATATATATGTAACAGAATGCGCTCGCGTACGCTACCTTCTTATATCCAGTTTCCATTAACTAAAAAAGTTATTATATGAATCATACACTCTTATATAACTTAAACCAATATGGAATTTGTTAATTCACTAAGGAATGTAATTTATCATTCCACCTTACACCAAACTACTTATTTATTGCCGGACTTTATTTCATCCTGTCCTTTCGCCCTCGTTTAGAACCCACCGTACAACAGCCACCTACCTTGAGAGGTATATCTACGATCGGTAACTCCATATATTGTGTATCTTTAAAGAATTTGATATCTTCTCCATCTAATATCGCTCTGTCGCTAGCGGATACCTTTGATAAAATATCCTATTACAAGAACGCTTAACATTCTATTATGTTACCTGAGGTACTGAGACTCTGCTGTAAGTGGCTTTTATTTGGTTCGCGAACCTTGGGTAGAGTAAAATTCTCGGTAATACTGTCTCCTATTGGGGGATGCTTTCCTTTGTAACTGACTGATTGCTTCGAATTTACTTTTACGTTTTCTTATTATTGTGTGTTGTAATGTGTACAAATTCGAGTGAAACGACTTCAAAATAATTCCAACTTAACGGTGCAGTGTAAAGAGAGAATTGATTTAAAGTAACTACTACAACGTCCCTGACAAAGTACGTAGCAAATGTTCTTGTTGCAAGTTACGCTTAGAAAACTGCCTTAGAGCAAAGTTTGTATTGCACACAGTTTATTTGCTTCCGCTGCATTGTTAACCTTTACGTGTGACAGAACCGAAAAATCAACAAAACAGCATTTTCATGATTTCCAGTTTCTTCAATGTCACTTGAGAAATAATTTTATAGATACAATTGGGTAACTGTTATAATTATGCAATTCCTTGAAAACAATTACAAATAGCTTGAATTCAATATTCAATCCTCTAATTACTTAGCGTGTAATATAATATACAATAATTTCAAATTGCATCAGGCAATAAATTTTCCTGATTAATTGTACGATAATTTTAATCTACGTACCATTTCGATACAATAGAATTGCTGCACACATTTCATCGAACCATAATTAGTACGAAAAACGAATTTGAAACATTAATTAAAATGGTGTTATACTTTATGCCCTGACCCCGTATCTATCACCGAATGATTTAGCTGTCTTGCTTTGCAGGGTGTTCATTAATATCTAACGCACACTGCAGATTTTGTTTATAATAGACCTCCGAATCAATGTTTCTGGTTTAACCGGCATTCGTGTGAATTTAGGGTTAACGCTCGCATAGAACATATCCGCTAATTTGGAATAAACTGCCTCTATTGATGTTGCTCAGTGTTTAAATGACCGCATAATTGAATGCGCTGATGTTTTGGCAAAACATTGTTATTCGCTGTTAGCTAGTTGAAATGGAACAACGCGTGTACATCGAATAGCGGTCTCTTATTTGTCGATTGATAGTAGTTGCGTTTAAGGAGGGGCTAATGGATTTACAGGACAAGTGTGAATAAATTTTATGTGAAGATGAAATGTATTAAGTATACAAATAAGTTTGTGTTGAAACAAAAAAAAAACAATGTGCTAAGAAGGTAGTAGTTCTTAATATTGTGACTGATAAAGCTTAACACATGAAACAGCGCTGCATCAAATGATCGTTCACTAATAGAAACAATTCTATTTTATGCATCTACGCATTTAGGAAGGAAAATAATCATATGTAATACGACCAAAAAGTCCTCTCAGTTGCACCTTTTCTCGGGAAGATTTGGGTCTTGCATGGCGACAGCATATATGTATGCACCTAGATGTACTAAAATAGTGATTTTAATCACTTTGGTATTATTTAAGATTATCTGAAGTAAATTGTAGTTCCTACGACCTTCTACATTATTTTTGCAGTAGTGTGTAGGGAATGGTCAGTAATTTACGTTGTATTGGAAAATATTGCCTGGTTTGTAGGTACACTAAAAAATCACAAATCAACTCAATGCTTGGTAGCCAGCTGATTGACCTCACAGTTCTTTTCAAATTTATATCTATTGTCTATCTGTTGTGATAATGCATGTAATGTCAAAGCGTAAATTCAGAGAGTCACTATAGAATACTGTCTGTGCTATTCTTGGTAATATTTTAGTAGTATTTTGGTAGTATTTTAAACAACAATGATCTTATTTTCAATTAAAAATTTGTGAGCATTTCTAAAACGATATTGTTCCAAATCCAACAATTACTATTTTGCTTATCTGATAAACAGAACAGTTACTATTTTGCTTAACTTAACGCTTAATTTATTATTTTTGAATGTACAATTGGGATCATCCAAAGGTGCACGGTTTTTCGTTACTAAGGCAATTTCTTAATTTCTTCAGTACATTATAACTGGCTATTGCCAGTGGTGTTTCTTATTTTTCAAATCATTTAAAATAATTAATGCAATAATTAAAGAACCTATATTTACTTAACAAAGTAACATCAGAGCCCTATAAGGCTACCAACACACTATAGATGCACCATTTTCTGCAACTATACTATATTTCTTGACACCCATGGTAAGAGTTCAATATCATTTTTGGCTATCCATTCTTGAACAACACGTGCAGTGTGTACACGGCACTTATCCTGTAAGCTATAAAATAAGGCATAAGTTGTTACACTCCAACAATTAATAATTAGTAACCTGTTGAAAAATAAAACGATTAGGATAAACTTGACGCAACGAAACTGATGGCAGCATTTCGTTCTCTAATATCTGTAAATAGTTTTAGGAGTTAAATTTCCGGTTAATTCTGTAGTATGAACCAAGAGCATTATCTGAACACTTATCCATGCCCCCACCTTAACAGAACACCACCCACTTCGCATAACAGATTGGATACAGTAATTGGAATTATTGGAACATCGTTGATTTCTAGCTCGATATACTCGCAACCTACCATTAGGTATTGCAAGATTGAAAAGTTTTTGGTCAGAAAAAACAAGAGATTCCCAATATTCATCGTATTGGTTTTCTTGCGGAGGAACATATTCTCAATTCTGACGCTTTTACCCTACGGCGAGCAGTGATTACAGAACCAGGAAAATTTATTACTCTTTGGCTCTTATTACCGTATCGAAAGGATTTTCCCGTAATTAATTTACAAGTGCCTCATCCTGTGCAGGAATAGATGTTGTGTTGGAGGACACTTCAATCACTGCTGTTCGGCCAATTTTTTTTTAATTTTAAATATACCGCTCTTACTAACATTCAAATCTCCCTTCTCTTCTCCTTCTTCTAATTTGGCTATTGCTCTAGCTCTTTGCGGTAACTGTAATTGTCGATTCATGTTTGAAGACGTCTGAATTTTTATAACATCTAAATTGATGACAGTAACATAAGACATACTTCAGAATATGACATGTCTTGCAACGGCTATGATTAAAAGGCAACGTTGTACACAAAAACATTCGCGTGCACCTTTGGATGACCGTGATGGTACAATGAAGGCAAGGACGATATTTTGCATCAAAGTCCGCCTGGGTGACTGTGCAAAGCTCGTTTAGCTCAACTTTTTTACGCAGCTAATCTTGGCAGTCTTTCGTATACGGTCTTACCGACATTTTCGCACCGCTTCAATATACAGCCGATTCAATTAACCATATAGTTTCTCTCTGAAGCAGCTATGAATCGAGAACAAAGAAACATTTTAGGCTGTGTTTATTTACATTATATATTCCCACCCATCAGTCTATCGAAGTTACCTCTTTGACATTTACGATAATCGCTTCGATTACAAAATTCAATTTGAGCTTTTGTAGCTGCAGTACGCGATGCCGAACATTGACAATTTGGGTGCTGTGATAGATTTTTCCTACTATCTCTATCTTTCCTAACTATCCGTGTGAAAAAGTTTACTAAGGGCCATCTCCAAATCTGTGAAATGTAACATATTTAATTGTAAATTTCTTCATGTTTGCAAAACCATAAACGTTAAAGTCCTCTTCGTATAACTGTTTCAGCAAGTCACCAATCCCAAAAACTGAAGAACAAAATTTGTATCTTTCTTTGCGTAGCTCATTTTTTTTCAATCTAAAGACCTCCGAGATACTCTCCTGTTAAATGACAATTGTTTATCTGACACGGAGATAATCCACAGAGTTGTCTCGATCATTCTACTTCAGAGGTTGTATTACTTATTTAAAAAGGTGCTCTCAAGAACGTCTTCAAAATGGATAATTGCGTATAACATTATCGCGTACTTTACAATGGTTCCTTCAATCTATTTCAACGGCACATTACGTAAAGATGCCGTGTTAGAAAATACATTGACTATAATAAAGGGAAAGCTTAGTTAACAGTCTTTTGAAGTCTTTTTGAAAGCGATTTGCTGCAACCTTTTGTGTAATGTAAGTATTTCTGTTGACCAGTTCCTCACATTTGATCATGAGAATAGCTTCCTCTACACAGTTTGGTAAACAAGGTTAGCCAGCCATGTTGAGTTAGAATTCGGGTGTATAGATGCCAAATTCACCCGGAGGTTTGTGGAGCTTGAATAAACTAGTTGGCGATTTAATATTTTTTTGTCGTGACGATTTTATCTGAGATATACCGGTCTTGTATTCCGATCTTATTGAACCAGCCGAGATGTTCCATGCTTTTTATTACTACCGCAGGAAAGTGAGTACGGATTAAGACTTTGAATGCTATCATTAATAAAAATTACTCTAAATTGATGAAGATAGGCGATGGCGTGTTTTAGCATTAACTTTTTAACAATATTCATGTTCTTTTAGATATAATTTACATTTTGTTAGATATTAAACACTACTGACTACACTGAAACTACTACCGAAACACTGACTATATTTAAAATAATATAATATAGCAATATTAAGTGCTATTCTGAAGTTCTGGGGATTAATAACTATTACTATGTGTTAATAATTCAAGCGCCCTTATCAGTAATAGTTACTACGTACTTAACTTTCCCAAATTTTACCATTACGATTTACAACCTCAATGCACAATTATCAGAGATAAACCTACATATACTGGGAAACGCCAGAATCCATTCTATTTCCGTAATCCAGATTCGCTGCGTGTATTTTGCCGAAATCGTCTTAACGGTAATGCGGTGCCAGAATGCATTCCGTTACTAGCCTTTGCTATTGTCGTGGCCATTGCAAATGTTCGACTCTAAGCCTATTAAACAGTCGTTGACTATTAACGCAGCACAAATGTGTTTATACAATTAGGAATGGTCCAGTACCATCTGTACAATATATGCACAAGCAGAAATAACTGATCAAACAGCGACCTGTATGTTAGCGCAAGCTCTCTGTAAATTGACGCTTACCCGTCCAATAACAGCATTAGTAATGATTCGGCTTACTTTAGTTGAAAACGACAAGTTACATTTAGCACTAATCCGTCGCCGTAGTATACGGTTGAGGTGGCGGTTACAATTATAGTAATAAGATTCTTGCTGCAGCACGTAATGTGTAATGTTATTCCCCCTATGCAAGTAGAACTACTTCTTCACTGGATAGAGATTATAGAGTTCTACTTATCAGTAATATCTAGCAACAGAAAATAAAGACATATAACTTCGTCTAAATACAAAACACACTCTGTCCAGTAAGAACGTTGCGGCTGTTTTTAAAAGACCAGTCTTACTCAATAACTAAAAATATATTAACTGGTAAAAACTACACACAAAATATTACTACGTTCTATATTAATAAGGGGTATAATCGCCAACGTTGTTGATAATTTCCATGCTTTTCACTAACTTCTCTGCATTAAGTATTTGAAGAGAGCGCCATATTTTGCAAACACGGTGAGATAGCTGTTTTGCGGAAGATATATGCTTTCCTTGAAGTTTACATTTCATGGTGGATCATACATTCTTGATAGGATTCTTAGGGCCCTTATCTTCTGCCAGTGTCCAAGTTTTATTTGAGCTTCCAAACCACTTTTTTGCCGATCTCAAAAATCCTGTTTCATACAGCTTAATCACCATTGTGGCGTTTAAGCTGCTGCTGAAAATGCATAGAGATCCAAGACATCGCAACCGTCTTTGCACATATTGAAAAATGGAAAAATATGGCGCTCTCTTCAAACATTTAATGCAGAGAAGTTAGGGGAAAGCACGCCCAAACAATGTGAGGTAATTATCAACAACGTTGGCGATTAGACCCCTTATTAATATAATGCGTAGTTGTATTTTGTATGTAGTTTTCACCAGTTAATAATTTTTCAATAACTGTTCGTTTAAAAACAGCCGCGACGTTCTTACCTGACAGACTGTATGTACCCGTAAGTTGCTCTAATACAAACCAAACAAATTTTCCTTAGTATAAATGGACAGTTATTTAGTGTCCAAACATAAAGGTGAAATGGACCCCACGATACCAACACATCATTATGAACGATAATTAAATTGAAGGGAAACGTTATTTGGTAAACCATTAATGTCAAATTGTATGTCCGTATACATGCAAACAAACATGCCCATATTCGTACATTCACATTACGAATAGAACAGGTATGCAACATGTCATACATTTAGGGTTTCAGAATGCGTGCCTGTAAACTATTACAGGTGCTCTTGTTGGGCTGTAATAGCGAATTCCCCGTGACATAAATTCTAATTTCCTTCTGTGTACCATTTACAATGTAAGTGAGAACTCCGGTGTTGTGTATACGTTGTTGGAATTTTGCATTTCTTGGGAAACGGACAGACTGTTGCTTAAACGAGTAGTTTAGTTTGTGGACTGAGTTATTTAGCTAACGCTAATATAACGTGCAGCGTAATAAGGGAAGCATAACGGAAGAAATGTAAGCGCCGCTAGCAATCAAATGCAAGATCAAATTATAAACTGTATACAAATTTCATGTATTAAAATATGATACAATCGTAGCTGCTAGAGTAACTAGAAGACTAAATGTATAAGCATGGTATATGAAACTTAATTACAATACGTACGCTGGTTAATTTAATGAAAGTTGAAAAGCGAATATCTACAACAAATGTACTTCCCAAAAGGTTTCAAAAATAAACTTGTCGAAATTAATGTGCATCCATTGGACGTCAGGATAAATACAATAATATGTATGATTTAATATTATAGACGGTATATTCCTACAACCCACTAGTACAAAAAAGTACTAGTCAATAGTGCCAATATGCTTCTGGCAATTTCTTAATAATAATAGTAATAATAATAATAGTGTTATCTTCCCGGTTCTCATTCAATAAACGACTCTTCCTATTTACTCAATACATATGCCGAGTATAATGTCTTCAACAGCTGAGTATCATGAAAACATTTGGACACACGCATAATGAATCCTAAAGAAGTGCTTGCAGAGGCACATACTCAGTCAATGTGGTCAATAAATGTGAATCAACAATCGAAAGCCCTTTATAATCAACTTTTTATCGAGTATGCAATTATTGACTGAACATGTTGTTTCAAACGGTGAGCTTTTACGAGTGTAGGACATTATCGCACATTAGAAGCATTCAGAATTAGCTTGTTATGCTGGCACCACGCTGTTATTTTATTAAGATTGGTTTGCAAATACATAGCGTCGTTAAGTGAGATTTCCAGGAAGATCTTTATGTCGTCAGCATATGCAAGGACGGCACAATCCAAACCGAGAAGTCGTTGATAAAAATGGTAAACAACAACAGACCTAAATTCGAACCTTGCGGTACACCCGTAGCAGCTATATATTCATCAGTGCAGTATCGGTTATAAGACACATAGAAAATTCTATCTTGCAGATAGGATCGGAGTAATTTTAGCGAGGATGGAGAAAAGCCAAGTGATTCAAGCTTTTGTAAGAGAATGTTGTGATTTACTGTGTTGAATGCACGAGAAAAGTCAGTGTATATCACATCAACCTGTCCGCTTCGATCCAAAATTTTGCAAACGTATTGTGAAAGGCAACATAAGTTTGTGATAGTGGAGCGTCGAGGAATAAATCCATGTTGGTCAGGAGAAATGAAGGAGATTACATGATTGTATATTTGTTTGTATAACACGCGCTCATACAATTTTACGAAATTAGATAATAACCAGATAGGTCTATAATTAGATATAGATGAAATGTCGCCTTTCTTAGGAATCGGACAAACTCTAGACCGCTTCGAGCAGCTGGGAAAGGTACCCGTATTTATAGATAAATTGATTGTAGCCAAAGGACATGCAAACACATAACGACAATCTAGTATAAGGAAACTAGGTAACATGTCAGTGCCAGAAGTGAATTTGGAAGAGAAAGTTGATAAAATACCAATCAGAACATCTTCGAATATTGTAGAAAAGAAAAACGGCAATGAATGATAATAATCTTCCAGAAGAGAGAACTCTTCGCCTGTTGAGTAACCATTAGCAAACGTTGCGGCAAAAGCGTTAACAATTTCGGATGGATCACTAAGTTCAGAATCGTCTACAATTATTTTTCCAGGGATTCTTGTTGAGTTGCGCTTGTCACTCAAAAATTTCCACAATTTACTTGGATCACTTTTAATATCATTATCAACCACCGAAATATATTTTCTGTAAGCATCAGAAATCAATGATTTACATATGGATCTAAGTCGTTTGAATTCGTCGTAAAATACCTTTTTTTTTTTAGTTTTAACCCATTTACGATGGTAATAATATTTGAGGTGCAGCTTAATATCAGTGTTAAACCAAACCGGATAATGCACCTTCCTATTATTAACTCTTGTCTCCGGAACATATTTTTTGAGAATATTGTACAGAGTTTTATAAAAGCAATTTACAGCGGGATCAACGTCTTTAAAATCTTTGAGAAATGACTAGTCAGCATGGAAGAGATCCTCGTTCAAGGCAGCAAAGTTTGCTTTCCGGAAATTAAAACGAAGTTTAGTGGAATTTGGAAATCTTGAGGGTCGATTGGTTGAAGTGTACTCGATGGTAATATTAAGAGCCGGATGGTACGAGTCTTCGGGAACTAGTGGACAATCATTGCGACTAACAGCAATAGAGCAGTTAAGATTTGATAGTACAACATCCAATAATTTGTTATCTGCATTCATAATTCTATTAAATTGTTTCATATTCAGAATATTTGTAAAACAAGTAAATGTTGATACTTTGGCATTACGTACATTAGATTCAGATGTTAATTGAGGCAATTTGAAATCACCAATAATAACGAAATGTTGACCAACTAATTGAGCTTCACGAGCGCTAGTAAAGTTTCGTATGCGTCGCTTGTAATCGAAGGAGGTATATAAACAAGAACGATTAAAAATGAAAAGGATTGGATAATGCACGTGCACATAACTATATCAATAAGTGGAACAAGATTAGAAATAGTGGAAGTGTCAAGAGTAGTATACGAAATTGTATGGGAAACTGCCATTAGTACACCACTACCTTTGGATTGATCGACAACAGAAAATTTTCTGTCTGAACGAATGGCATTGTAATAATTTGTAAATAATTCATTGTTATAAAGTGAATCAGTTAACCAAGATTCAGATATGAGTATAATATCAAAAAATTATCTGAAGCGTTTGTAAAGAATGTTTGTGTTTTTGAGTTCAGTCCTCTTGCGTTTTGATAGTAGATGTTAATGAAATTTAATGAATATGAGAGAGATAATCTGTAGGGGCAGTTTAGTTTTCCGAATTGACAATAGTGGGTATGCCGTTATACGGTATTTAATTGAAATGTTTGTTTCGCCTTGAAGAAGACGAGTTTCTAAGTTTTGTTTGACTGCCTTATACAGAACTATTTGTTTCGGTGTTCTATCAAAAGATACAGAGATATTTCGAAAATTTGTAGCGCTTTTCAAGTTTTTAAATTTACAAAAAACCATGTGTACCGCGTCGGAGGAAGATAAACGTATTTTGATAGGTCCAGAGGATATCTGTTTTGTTGGATCAAATTTTCCAAGGCGTTGAGGAACAACATTTTCATTTATCAATCCAACTTGTGTTAACAGATTATGAATCAATCAGTATCAGTTTCCATTTGTTCCTTTTCACTGCCACCTCCCTCATTAACACCATAAATTATAAGGTTAGATGCTCTCTTATTTCTCTCGACCACCTCATTTACAACATCCTCTGTAGCTAACATCGACGCAAGAGAGCAAGTACTTGTGGGTGTGGAATTATTTGTTAAACTATGAACTTCTTGTTTTAGTTCCGTAATCATAGGAATTAAAGTAGGTATTTGTAGAATACCTTGCTCACAGTCATGACAAATAAATTTAATTTTTCGTCTGATGTTTGCACGTAAATCAAAACATTTTAATACAGCTAAGGAAAGTTCGGAAGAAGACCCATGAATAGGTCTATTACAAGCATCACATTTAATAACCTTATTGCGTTCTTCATTAATTGGAGTATTGCATTTAAGGCACGACATTGTTAAATTAAATTAGTATATAAGGCAGAAGTATAATATGGGTATGTATTGATATTAGGATTAGACACAGGGACACACTTCACACTAACCGGGCAGTTAGCTGGTGACTTACGAGACAAACAAGATGGACGCGGAAAGGTAAGAATCAAACAGTAGGAAATATCAATACAGGAATGCGAATAATTAATTCAAAAATATAAATAAACGTTATACTATATTACGAGAATTTTATCGTAAAAACTAAAAAAAATCCTAGCAAAAAGAAAATATTTTTTGATTTAACCAATGGATACTACATATATTAAGAAAACAAAATACGAAATAATTCCTTAAATTAATAAAAGAAAAACTTACACAACATTCACTAAAGGAAATGCCACACAAAATTATGTAGGCAATTATATAATTCACATCAATTTACTCACGAAAACTAAAACAAAATAATATGCATTAACGAGGAGGTAAATATTTGCACATCCTACACCGACTGTAGACGACTATTTTTCTTGTCTATTAATCGTCCTAAACAACGATTATTATTAGCAAAAATTGTAATCGTTTCGCTGACAAAGTTTTGTACATTAATTTCTTGATAATTGTACACCATTTGTGTGAATGCATACTTATCGTCAACATGTCATCATTTTATCGTTTCGCGTTGAAAAAAAAACCCCCCAACTGTAGGTCGATGCACATCGTTCTGAAGACGGATGTGGTATTTCACACTTTCATCGATGTTCTAAACTTTATTTAGAAATACAGATATGACTGCTGGTTGATATTATAAAACAATGTTGTTTAAAGTTTCAGCTCTTATATATACAGGGTGTCCGCGATATACAAAGCATGCTTTTAAGGGATGATAGCTACAACGATTTAGAAACAAAAACATATAATACACCTTGGGTCTATCTGTAAGCGTAAACGAGAAAAAAATTATTTCTCATGTCACAAACTTCGACGCATACTGTACAGCACCAGCTGATCAGTACCCAACGATTACAGGCGTGTGTTCTTGCAAATGGGCAACACATCGAGCCTTTCCTGTAATACATTTTTTCCTGTCTCTCAAAACCGTCTTTTTAGGACCAGCAATTTATCACAAATAAAAGAAAAGAACTAAATTTTGTAGTAGCCTTTGCGAAAGAGCTTAAAGCGCCATACCATAATTGCACTATTATTAGATATACAACTTAAATTTTCATTTACCGATCGAAAGCTGCTATTAAACACGCCCTTTTTACTCTAACTTCAACATAACATCGATTTTATTATCATAACATTATTAAAAAAAAACTCAAAGATATGTGCCTCTTTCCTATTGATCGGATATTTTTAAAAAGTATGGCCATTGACTTCGTACGATACAATGGTCGAATGTAGTTCAAGGTCGTATTAACATATGATATTTGGTTGCATCTGCCGCTTCTATTGAAAACGTGTACAGTATGTTGTAAGAGAAATGACACCAGGCTTCAATTTCAAAGTATTAAATAATTCGTTTTCATCGTTGTTTTCAGTTATTTTCAACTCTAAATTTTTGATATGATTTTTTGGTTATTTAAGAAGCCATATGGATGAGTTTTCTTGTACAGTTTGACCAAATAAGATTTTTTAGAAATAATTTTTTTTCTCGTTTACGCTTACAGATAGACCCAAAGTGTATTATATGTTTTTGTTTCTAAATCGTTGTAGCTATCATCCCTTAAAAGGATGCTTTGTATATCGCGGACACCCTGTATATACATAAGTATTTTAACGCAAAACTCATGGCAAACATTACCTCAACACTCAGTACATAAACGTATCGTAATACTGTGTTTTTATCATTACCGTCAATTGCGAGGGCAACCCAGTGGGTAGGTTAATTATACTAACAGCAAATTCAAGTAGGTAATTATTTAACGGTTAATATTTTTTGAGCTTACTGTTACGTACGAAGATACGATATCTACGGATAAATTAATACCGAATATTCCCTTTAGCCCTTAAGATCACGCCGGGACTAAGAGCGTCTCGTGTTTAATGTATCAGCTTTACCGATTACCAATTAATGGTGCTAAACTGAGGCATGTTTCTAGGTACATTCCCTAGGGTCAGGTGAACAGATACCCTCAATTTCCTACCTTAAATAAATACTGCTGTTAGTCTAGGATCTTCTAACATCGTAGTCTCCTGTAAATTATAGAAGACTACTACACTACTTTAGCAGTGACAGACCAAGTAGTGTTAGTATAAATTTTGTGACAAATGCGCAATAAATTTAGAAAAGAGTTGCTTGCATTCTATCTAATCCACTATTGTTTATTTATTATTCAGATTCTTAAAATTTTATTTTTTCTTAGATATAAATTTATCCTTTTAATATGGATACTACTTTAAATATGTTTAGTAGTTAGTTTATGTTTGTAAAGTTTATTATGTAAAGTCGATTCAATCCAGTCAGACACCATGATGCGGTAATTAGTATATTTATATTATATTTTTAGGAAAGCATTTACTTATTGTATTAAAATGGTATCCTCCAAGTCTATTGTCTGTTAAAAAGCTTGATATGAAATCTGTAGCAAAGATTCGTCTTTGCTTTTTGAAACTATAATCTGCGAACTTCCCGGGCGAAGAAGATAAAAGATAAATTAGAAGAAAGATAATTTATATCAGCAACGTATTCTGCCTTCTTGTTCTTCTGTATGGGTAGGGAAACGGTACTTTTTCCAATTAGCGTCTTAACATCATTGAGTTTTTTCGGTAACCTGTGACTACTATACGAATATTCTACTTCTAAGAAAAATGCATCGGTGCATACCGTGCCAAATTGATTAAAGCCTCTACAAAAATTCGCGCTAGAAATACAAAAATTTAGAATGTTTTTCTTATTTTAGTTCCCACTGTATGTTTTAATCAGTTTTTGTCTTTTAAATTATATTCTGTAATAGGGCTGGGCGATACCGGCATTTTCGGTATCCGGTATCGATACCAATCGAGGTATCGATACTTACCGATGTATCGGTTCCGTCCACGGTATCGATACTTTGGAATCGATACCTAAGTATCGTACGTATCGATACGTAAGTATCGATATCAACGTTATCCAAGGTATCGGAGGATCGATACCCGGAATGGTATCGAGTACTTACCGAACGATAAATCGATACTTCGCCCAGCCCTAGTGGGCACACCCGTTATTGCAAACACCGACTGGGAGTCCTACACTATCGTGTGCTATAGACCTAAGTACCTACATGATGTCCATAAAGGATTTTCACCGACAAAAAAAAAGGAATTATTGTTATAAAATACACCTAAATCTATATTATAATATAGTTATTACATTTTGAAGTACTCATATTGAAATCTCAGCGGAATTCCTATACAATTTGGTAAATAATTTGTTACAGTTCCACGAACTTCAAAGAAATATATAT
>SMLS01072545.1:0-16301 GCA_004785975.1 Popillia japonica
CTGATGATTACGAAAGTCAAAATATAACGATTTGTTTCGAATGAGAAAATGTAGATATTTGGTACAGAATAAACTCAGATGAAATTAAGGATCAATAACTAAGATTTATTAACCACATGATATAAACATATTAGTCATTGAGTTACACATGTTTAGCATTTCGTTGGATGTCTTACACCTGCTTTCTAAATGTTAACATTAAATAGAATACCATACATTCCCATGTAAAAAATTGACTGCGAGTACAAATGAACAAAGTTTTTACATGACTTACGTCATTACTGATTGAATATCACCTAAAAAATACTAAGCTATAATAACTAAAAATATTCTTAACTTAAATACTAGATAGTAGTTCGTAGTTAGTAGTGTTTCATACATTTCAAGATGATACTAGTATGCTACCTGCTAAAATGTTTTAAGAACTAATTCAATCATTTCCTCTATTAGTAATTTCGTTGCTTGTTTCGAAGACTTCCTTTTCGAAGGCTTACATGATATTTTGAATAACTGATGATTACATGCTTGTTGTCAGAAAAGATAGATTAAGTATCTCCATGAAAGGGTCAACTCCTGATACAGATACCTACTACTTTGTCTAGTGTACTGCTCTAGTTGTTTGATGGGGCATCTAGTCAAATTAAAAAACCTAAAAACTAGTATTAGTATTAGGTTTCTCTGTTCTTATTTCATCATAATGTTTTTTTTGGACTTGCTATTCATCTCTACTAATCTGGTCAGTTTATTGTAATGAGCTAGTTCTAGGAATTGAAGACGACAAACATTGCCAAAACCTTACAAACCGAAAATGCATGAAATAGACCTGAATATTTAAGTTTTCGGAAGACAGAAACTAGGATGATATTTATTGCTGTGCATTAAAAAAATATATCAACGCTGATAGATAAAATATAAATAAAAGGCTAACAATGAATCTATGTTATATTGTATCTAATATTGTATCATCATCATAACATCATCAGGAGGACACAGCTGTAACAATTAATTAAAATAGTAATGAAACAAATTATGTAAAAATTATACTTGCAATACTTACAAATTAATGAGTCACAAATATTAAAATATACATCAAGCTGGCCAAACGGGCAAAACAGGAATGTATAAAAGGGTTGCAATAAACTAACACAAGGACGAGATGCACAACAAAAAAGTTGTTTACAGTTATGTTAAAATTTGAAATAAAATTATACATACCTACAGGGTACGTTCATAAAATAAAGTTTGTAAAATTATTGATGCAAAATGTTACAATAAATACTGCTTAATTGATGTGTATCATTCTTAAAATTAATCGAGTTTTTACAACTATTGATATGTACCATTTCCAAAAATGATTGAGGTTTTTTATAGTTTGGCTCTGTTTCAAGTATGGAAACATCCTCATAATTAAAGTTTTGGTCGTGGTTTTGAAAATACAAAGATAAAGCGCATGAACGCTTGCCAATGCGAGCATCACTCTTGTGTTTGGTTATTCTGTTTTTTACGCACTGCGAAGTTTGACCAATATAACATCCCTGGCAATCCCTACAAGGAATGCTATACACCACGTCTTTTTTGTTCAGAATTGGTGTTTTATCTTTAGTTTTTGTAAATATACTACCGATGGTCAACATGTTATACTTCGCAATTTGTGCAGTTGGAAAAGGTTTAAAATGTTGAATAATATTGTGTGTTAAGCCTTCTATGAAGGGAAGTTTGAAATATCTAAATAAGGGGGGAGCTCCTCGATCTAGAGGGCCATCAAACATATTGGAAGAGTAAATCAATTTACATAAGATGTGTCGAGGGTAGCCATTGTTGGAAAACATCTGGAATAGTATTTTTAAATTTTTGTTCAAAAATCTCTCGTTACTGATATGTGTAACCCTATTTTTCATAGCTATGACGGTATTGAATTTCTGATTCAAAGGATGATTAGAGCGATAGTTAACAAATCTGCCAGATAATGTGGGTTTTTGATACCAATCAATGATGATGGTATTCTATATATAATATATATAATATACATATAATATACTGCAAAATATACTAGTCTAATCCTTCAGACGTTTTCTAAATATTATTAATAAATACCGGTCTACAAGCCTCTCTGTTTCTGAGAAAAATCAACTTTTTTTGTGCGTTCCTTTTATACCGTTAATATTAGTTTCCAGCCAAGTAAGCACCGTAGCGCAATGAAATAGATCTGCGCCTACGACGCGGGGTGTCTTGCGTTCAAATCACGGCATTCACGGACTAAAAACTTTGAGTCAACAGAAAAAAGTAATGATGGACCACTAAGCTTTATTAAACGAGAGACGCTAGCACTCCTAGGTAAGGGGTCAAACTACAAAATCAAAGATTTACTACAATTGAAAAATTTTAAAAAAATTTAAATTAACAAAACAAATTGCTTTGACATCTCTCAACCTTAGATAAAACACGTTTGTCGCACAAAAATTATGCTTCTGGAAACCGCCACCAAAGTATGTATATCACTTGTATCAAAAAAGTATAGGTCCAAGGCTGCACCTTTGGGACACCACGTTTAAGGGATGTGTACATTGCGGCCGTAATATTTAACCTCTTTTATTGCTCTTACTATTGGACTGATTTCTAAAATTATACTATGAACGCCTATTACTGACATTCTTGTCTAAACTCAATAAATCCTTCTAACTACAGTTGGCTCTATCCTTTGCATTTGCTCGCCTTATATATATATATATATAAATGTAGCTTTAACAGGCCATTCAGGCCCATTGCTGTACAATCCTCTTCCACTCGTTGCGGTTCCTTGCTTTCACTCTCCAGTCAGATATCCCCTTTTGTCTCAGATCGTTCATCACCGCTTGCAGCCATCTCATTTTTTCCTAGCGTGGCACGATTTCATAGTTAGCACTTTCTTGACTATCCTCTCATCTTCCCGTCTTTCCACATGTCCCAACCAACGTATCCTCTGAGCCCGGAGGAAATCCGATATTATTGCTTCGCCGTACAGTTGTCTTACTTCCTCGTTAGTTCTCCTTTCCCAGCTACCATTAACTTTTCTTCCCCCAAACTATTTTCCGCAGCAGTTTCCGTCCCTACACCTCCGGTTTATCAGACTCTCTTTTGTTCAGTACCCATGTCTCACAGCCATAACAAACAGTAGGCCCCAAAAAGGTACTTTATATTTTGCACTTTCTCGATATTCATCATTTTCTTTAATTCCTTCTAAGACAATTTCCCGATCACTATCATTCCTTTTACCACTTACTTTTCTCATATGCATATATTTGCTTTTGCGTTCGTTTATTCTCAGTCCTACTTTACCTGCTTCCCATTCCAACCTTTTCGTTACTTTTCCCATTTCCTTCCTAGTTATGCCAGGATAGTGACATCGTCCGCATACGCCAAACACTGATGACTTCTATTCAGTATGGTTCCCGTTGTATTTCTTTCACTCTTTTGAATCACCATCTTTAAGACCACATTGAATAATGTTGTCGACAACGAGTCTCACTGCCTTAATTCTACCTTAGTCCGAATAGACTCAGACACTGAGTTGTTAATTTTTATTCTGCTGATGCCATCTTCAATTGTTATTCTCACCAGTCGTATAATCTTGTTAGGGACTGTGTATTCTCTACAAGGCTTCATAAATTCTTGGTCTAGCTATCGAGTTGTACGCCTGTTCGAAGTCTATGACCAACGCATGTAATTCGATTCTACGCTCATAACAAAATGTCTGTAATTCTTTCAAGGTGAAAATTTGATCCATAACTGACCGACCTCTGCGAAAACCGCTTTGATATTCACCGATCTGTTTTTCAGCATGTTTGTATCTTGCTTCTTATTACTGTTGCTAATACTTTATATACCGTATCCAGTAACGCTATGCCTCTATAGTTCTTACAGACAATTTTATCTCCCTTTTTGTGTAAAGGTTTTATTATTGCCTCTGTCTGTATCTGCCCATGTATGTGGGCATCTTTTCTTCCGTCCACACATCCTCTATTGGTTTACATACTTCGTCCTTCAGCCGGTTTCCTCCACATTTAATCAACTCAGCCACTACCCCATTCTTCCCTACACTTTTTCCATTTTTTAATTGCCTCTTCCTCTTTCGTTGGGGGCAAAACTTCTATCTCATCATTTTCGGCGTATTTCTCCTCTACTTCTGCTACATGTATCTTATCTTTGGGGTTTAAAATATCTTCGAAGTGACTTCTCCATGTTTCCAAAATTTCCTTTTCATCTCCTACCTGTTTTCCTTCCTTATTTTTACAATACAAGGTCCTAGTTTGCTTGGTTCCTGCTGCTTTTTTCATTTCCTGATAAAAGTTCTTAATATTCCTATTGCTACACTGTTCCGCTATATTATGAATTTGTTTTCCGTAATACTCTCTTTCAACCCTTCTATACCTACACACTTTTGGTTGTCTTCTTCTAATTTCTATACATCTCTATATCTTCTTGCCTACCAGTATTCAACATGTTCTTTCTGATCCTTTGTACCTTGCGTCTGTTTTTCTTACACTCCGTGTTGAACCAGCTGCTTTGTTTTTTAAACGTCACTCTTCCTATTGTGGTTTCTGCGGTCTTTACGATTTCATCCTCAAAGATTTTCCATCTTTGGTCTATCGTACTATCCTTACCTTTAGTTGTGCATATTTCTTGTATTGTCTTTTGATATAATAACATTGTTCCATCCTTTTTTAATTTTTCCAAATTCCATTTCGGCTTTACCCTCCTTACCACACCAACACCCCTCTTAAAGTTTGCTATCGTCTTTATTCTCACCAACATGTGGTCTGAATTCATCTCCGCCCCCCTGTATACTCTTATATCCTTATCAACTTAAAATATTTTCGTTCTTGCGAGTATTATATAGCGCTTTCTGAGCACCGGTTTTACTGTTTCCTGATTACGGGTCTGTTCTCTGTCTGATTTTTGGTAAACCTGCTTAGTTGTTAGAATTCTTAATACATTTTGAAAAAACCAATAAAGTGTGTAGTTTGTTCTTCTAGCTGTGTAGATTATCATTTTTCTTGTTCAAATATATACATATATTTTTTGAATTTACATGCTGTCAGAATAAACTCACTTTAGCTTTTGTACGGAATAGTAAATAATATACGTCACACATAAAATAAGAGATATAAGATTTTTTTTCGCTCAAACGCGCTGTCGTTAGTGTAACACCGTCGCAATTTCAAAGCATATATGGACATAATATGTATATTTGAAACACATTAATTTGATCCGTTAATCATTTTTGTTTGATCTCTTAATGTATTAGAAAAAAGACATAGTTGACGAAACAATTATGGCACACTGAGTTGAAAAATTTACAAACGCTAACTAATAAATCATAATAAAATACTGACTAACAAAATTGATATCAATAATAACTTACAAACTAAAATTAATTCACGTAGAAGCTTAATTCAAGCAAAAAAATATTTTAAGTGGTAACGAAAAAGCAGTCACGAACACATTACTACTCTCGCATGATGTATAATACAGAAGGCATGAGTACTAATTCAAAATCGTACGGCTAGGCATCAAACAAGGTTTGCGATATCTTGATACGATATACCCTAATGTTAAACATTGCTGCGTCTGCAATATACCTGCAGTAATGACCAGCTGCGCAAAAGGTAATCTTTTTCCATGCCCTAAGGCACTTACAGTAAAATTCTAAAATTCGGCCATCTATAACGTGGTTAAATCTTAATCTGTGAATTTTTATTAATTACGGTTTCTGACTGGTAAAAGCCTCTAATTAACTTGTTATATATTAAGTTCATTTATACTAGAATGACGTTTTAAAAATTACATGATGGGGCTTGTTAATATAGGATGCTATATAAAAAACAAAAGGGCGTCCTAAAAGGTTGAATTTAAATTAGCAAATTGTATGCAGTGCATCAATATTCGAACCCTATAAATATAGTACTCAACACCTGCCAAGTTAAGGTGTTCACATTAAGGACTCTTTTACGTTCTTTTTGATTGCCCTGCTAAAATCAAAAATTATCGAACAAAATCATCATTACCTACTATTACAGTATTAACTTTTTATGTACTAACCACATTTTAGGGAAATTACCTTTATCCATATACATTTGTTACACCTGGTTGAACTACGATCAGATATTTTTAAACTCGTATACTGCTTTCGCCATTATAAATTACAAGATGTATTATACGATATATCGCATCAATTACAACAGCTCATTTACATCAAACACGTATCTCACAGCCATCTCATATTTTTCCATTTAGAAAGAAAGGGAATAAAATCCCCTGATCAGTAAAGCATGATAAGAGAACAGAACCTCATAAATGTTTACCATAATTCTTATTTATTAAACGGTATCAGCGCAGAATTATTTTTTTAAAATTCCACTATTAGTTGTGAACACACCCGGCTATTAAACTGTATTTTTATTTAAATCTATACGCTTTTGGGTTCTCTCTGGTATTATAAAAGCGCGAATGCTTTCATAATGTATGTGAATTATATGACAGGCACTGGAAGGTTCTCCTATTCTTATTGGCCAGAATAAACGATTCCAACCGGAAACTGAATAAAGCATAAAATGGGCAGTGAAAGCGATATACCATAGACGTATATCATCTATTTTTTAGGTGTAATAAAGTTAATACCAACTAGTATTATATTTTACATGATTTTCATTTTTATTGATTTTGTCACAGATAATGAAATAGCCTGCTATTTAAATTTCAATGTTTTACATCTGTGAATAGAGGTATCCTGGTGGTGTTTTTGAATGCATTGCTGGATCTATACCTTCTTTTGGACAGCTGGACGCACACAAATATAGTAGTAAGTATGTACAATAAGATGTCTGCATATCCATCGAGTTTTATCCGATACGTTTGCTCTCAAATCTGTCTATATGCGAGTCTATAATTCTCTCATATGACAAAGGAGACCTTAATTGGGTGTGGCATTATGGCCTTTTATACAAAATAGGCAGTTTTAGATTGAATCTCAGCATCATAGTTCTGATGTACTCTTACCTGGCCGACCATTCAATTAAGATACTGACTTGTCGTTGGTCGAGGTGCAACGAGATAGCCAATTCACATGTCCATTTCTTGAAATAATTCGGTCTCCAAACGTTTGGCTCAACAAAGTGATAGTTTCACGCGCTGTATGGCACGCTGCGGCGTCTTGTTGGAACCACTTCTCCTCCAACTAACTTGCAATTTCATGAGGACTAAAAAACACCAGTTTCTGATACACATATAGGCATATAGACATATAGGCTGATAATGCCTTTGCCATGTAAACCGTAACACACGGTGAGTTTTTCGGTATGCAATGGAGTCCGAGAATTGTGCTCTCTCCAAAAAACGACAATTCTGTTTACATCCCCGTTAAAAAGATGATTTGACGATAAAAATCGGGTTCAAGTTCCAGTTGATGCTCAGCCCATTCACCGAACACCCAACGCAATTGATGGTCCGCTGGCTTTAATTCTTGCACCAGTTGGATCTTATATGTATGTAGGCCAAGATCATTCCTCAAAATTTTCCAGACTGACAGAGAACGAGTTGCTCAGAACGGCGTCCGATCAATAAATTCGAGTACTCTGTCAGACTCACGTCTACAGGGGCGATGGCTTCTTCTATACGCACGGTACGGGGTCGATTTGGATGAATATTATCCAAAAGAGTAAATATGGTCATAAATCGATCCATACTATTGCGTATTAGCTGCTCAGATGGACGATTATACGCACCATAAAGTTGACGTGCTCTATAAGTTTGGCAAACAGAGCGTGAATTTTTGAAATAAATTTCCATTATTTGCAAACGTTGTTCTGGTGTAAGTGGTTGCATGGTGATTTGCCAAAGTATACTGAAAAACGAGTCCAACAGGCAGGTCATTAGTATCGCAGCTGTGGGAGTATAATAACTCAGCACATTCATATGGTATTGGATCTGCCTGAGAATTCTAAATAAATAAGAATAAAAAAGCTACAATAAAATACGATATTTAAAGTGTATTATTAGAACAAAATGAAAATGGAAAAGAATAATGGTAATATTTGAATAACTGCCAGGATATTTATATCCCCTTTGTTTTGTTTTACTTTATTTCTCCATGTTCTAGAACTGTAGCCTATAATCATGTTATATTTCTTAATTAATAATGAAACGCACATTAATTTTAAAACACAAAATCAGAGACACGAAACTAAGAACTGCAACATAGTTTTCATAATTGTTCGGATAAAATAAATTATTCCCTAGTCTATAAAGATGATTTTCTATTACAATCTTAGTCAGAACCACATTGCTACCAACAAATGCCAACGACTTGTTTCCTCTTTGATATTACTTTACTTTTCATCGTTACTCTCCACTTGTAACAGGATTAAAAACAAACCTTATTTCATTCATTGGCAAAAATGGAAATTATGCATTACTTGTATCCTACGTAATTAGACAAGCTACTTATTTTTAATACAGCACGAGATACGCGCTTCTGTCAGAGGTTTTTATATCTACGTCATAATTTTAGTATATTGAAAACTATTGTAATAAAAAGGAAAAAATGCAGTGATGTGTAAGTAATTGATATGTATTTACCTACTTCTACGTTAGAAAAAAAATAACAGTTGCTTCTGAGTAGCAGAGATTTAGGTAGAAGGCTGCTTCCTGCCTTTCTATTCTTACCATCGGAACAGATGTTAGGCCTGCATTAGACCCCTAGACGAAGGGCTTTCAAAAACTTGTTGAATATCGTTTTCTCTCCCCCTTCAAACAGATAAGGAAGCGAAGATGTAGTTCATCTCTCTCACACGCGCAATTCCTGTGAGACAAATTTATCTAACTGTAAATCGTATTAATTGAAGGAGAGGTATATGTATAATAGGTATAGGTAAGTTATGGTAGTTGTATGCAATATATAGCGTAATCCACTAATTAATGAAGTAATTCAATTATCTAGTAACATTAGAACAGATAAAACAAACGATGATAATTTTCACTTTTAATTAAAGAATTATATTTGTAGGACATTATAAGTTATTGGAAGTGAATTCTTAAGTAAAAACAAATGTATACATACATACTTTTTTAAATAATAGCTCTAATACTTAGTATAGTAAGGTTCAAAAATAGTTACTTCAGAATCCGTCTAAACTGTGTCGTGTTTAGAAGTTTATCAAATTCGAAATGAATTAAGTTAGCTAAATTCATTTCGAATTTGGAGGAAAAGCTGCTAATTTTTTCTTCTGACCAACATTTCATTATTAGTGAACATTTTCAAAAAAGCGCCATACCAAAAACTATTGGAGGGCACGTTGGACTTAAACCGAAAATGATACTGGTTATATAAAATAGTAGCAATATCCATGGCCTTGTATGCTACTCTAGAATGGAGGCCAGAAACGAACAAAAGACGACCCAAATCAAGTTACAACGATAGAAACGATTTCTATCTACCCAATACCTCAATGGGAGCACTATTATGCCTAATTCATGTATTGATGAACAAACTATGAAATGAAATGACTGCAAACATGACCAAAAACGTTACACAACTGGCTACAAAAAAGACGGTATCCTTGATATATGTAGGTACATAGGTCCTAGAATTCTGCTAAAAGCAGCAATTTGGAAAACTAATCAGCATTTTATTAGATCGGAACCTTTGTTTGGCGCAAATTAGAGAGGATATACATACAACTATGAAGAAATTATATTCTAGCGGTAGCAGATAGTCAATACACACGAAAGTAAACACTGAGGTTGCTGTTCATGTAAAGTGACTCTGCCGTCAGAAGAAATCAAAGTCAGGACCCCAAACGTATCTTTTTATTCGTTCATATTGGATTGAAAGGATAAATCAGTCACTCCTCTTCACTGCAAAATGAAGTAATTATTAAAACTTATTTTAAGGAAATGGTTGAGTGGCATAAGATCGATAGTTAAATAATAACATTGTAAACACTAAAGTTTCTCTTTTTAGCTTGGACTCGTATACAGAGTGAATCAAAAAGAATGAAGACAAGTTGAATTTCCCACCACTTTTATTTTCTTTAAATTGACCAACCTGTGATTTATTAATAAGTGTTTCAATAAACATTTCGAATGTGTGCACAAGCCAATGATTTTAATAAGAATTTTTTTTATTGTTACATAAACAAAATAATCGTTTTTTTAACAATAATACAAGAAATATAACGATATTATTATATAATAATTATAATAAATGTTTAAAATGACTATTTACATATTCTGAGAAGTCAAACCATGCTTCTATTTCAGGCACTCTGTCCATACTCAAGACGTAATAATTGCTGCACACTTGTGACTTTGTACCTATATGTCATTTGACATTTCCCGACATTTCACTGGACTATTAAACGCTTGGGATTGGCTGTTACCAAGCAACCTTTATACGCACGCCGTACGATAAAGGTCCGATTATGTACGCTTATGGGTGTGTTTTGCTTGGTTTATGATGCATGCATACTAAAAATAGTTTGTATAACTTATTTAAATGACACTACTTTTCATAATCTCTGAGATAACATTAGCATAACATTAGCTTGGGGAAAGTGACATAAGCTAGCCGGTAAAGCGCTATTATACCTACCTTGGTATGTAATAACGCATTTTCTAACATACATAAGTATGTTAATTGTTTAGTAAAGCTCTACGAGAAGTGCAATAAATCACACCTATAAAACAAACAACTTTACTTAAATTTACTTTTTTAAATTACAACTGACAAAGTTAAGATTAACTGAAAGTTTACCTGATTGTCCATTTCATTTCCTTAGTGATTTAGTTTTTTGTTGTTGTTTGTTTGTTCGATCCTATACGATAAATCATTGTTCAACTGTTCCTTCAACTGTTTCTTCGACAAGAACTTTTGGACGACTACTTGACTTCTTCTTGCAAACACAATTATAATTTTCAAAGTGCAGAACAATTCTATCTTTGTGTTGTACAAACATTTTGTATGGTATCCGAGCATCGGGAAACTCCTCTTCAAATTGTTCAATACTTCATCGTACTGAATATGACCAAGTTCCATCCTCATTACGCACATCACTTCGATAACGGGTTTTCAAGTGGCATTTTTCCTTCGACATCATTATTTCACTTCTTGTAAACAACTGCAAATGATCGTAATCTAAAATTAACATCGTGTAGCTTACTTATTATTATAGCATTTTAATTAAAAACAGATATATACCTACAACTACAGATTATAATTTTGTTCGTTTTTCATTTCTTTCTTCATCCATCTATTCGATAACTATGACATTGGCACGAAAAGCAGAGTCATTAAAATATACATACCGCACTTCGGTTGCTCGAATAGAAAGCGCGGTAGAAAAGCTTTATGTTATTCTTTGTTCTCTCTCCGTTTTATTGAATACTAAAAGATCGCTGCAAATAAATATATTCACACACTCAGCAGCATGGTATAATACAATCAAGTCAGCCTTGGTAGTGTTACTTTTCTTATTCCGCTAACAAAGTAATTTAAAAATCGACGGTGGATATACTAACAAAAAACAACAAAATCTGGACCAATCGCTGCGTAGAATCGAGACAGGTGGCAACCGTAAGATTCCAGTTTCGTTGTTGATAATCATTATACTCGACCAACTTGATTCTCGTATAACGTCAGTGCATGTATACCGGGCGATTTGAATGTACATAATATGAGCGACAAATACTGATATGATACCGTGTTACTACATAATTCGTAAAAGTTAATTGGATTAATTTTTCTTACACATCGACAAAAACAAACCAAAGTAACGTTAATATGAACTGTACATGGTATTATACACATACATATATGTAAGTAGGATGTTGAATCTTTAGAATTTGTACAGATTATGCGAGTTTGGCGTATAAAGTTTCTGTCATGGTATACTTAATAGATTAAGCTATTGAAGTGTTTTATGTGTGTAATACTTTTAATCTCGCATAATTCTGATTCAAGCTGTAATTTAAAACAAAATATCTAATATTTCCAATATTTTCTTGCTATAAAATTTTCTTTAAATCTTACATACATATAATGGTTGCACAAAAACAACCACAGATCTGTAAAAGCCAGGATATAATAACCACCATTAATCTTACACAAAATGGAAGTATACAACACTATTGTATATCGTAAACCAGCAAAAGAATACAGTAATAAATAACAACTTATTTGTTCTAAAAATTAATATCTTTTTAAAATTAAGACTCTTTTTGACAAGTTATACGACATCAGTCAGACTTCATGTTAAATATACATTTACAAAACATTCAAATTAAAGGAAAAGAGTTCACGGGTATCAATATAATTTCAGGGCATTAAATTTTCGAAAAGTAAAAGCATAATAGAATAGGGTGGCACTGGAGCAAGCACGTACTCAATTTGAATTTCTGCAAAGGGAAAAGATGCAAGAATTTGTGAGACAATACCTCCTTCTAATGCATTCCAGGGATATTCGACAGTCTGACGCCTGGAAAATTAACTGTCCAGTGTATCATATTGGTTATCACTTCTTCGAAACAATGTTTGCTCGAAATAGATGAGCATTATCATTCATATCGACTGTGGTACCACTGCTCTTTCACATAGTAGAACAAAGATCTACATATGTATAAGTTCTTAGCTATTAGTATCTTCTTGCCAAAGAAAATACATATTTGGACTAAATGAACAGAATTTATTGCCGGAGTAGTTTTCAAAATAGCTGTTCATTACGGCACTCTGATGATACAATTAGATTCTACACACGTTTAATGTGATTTAGATCAAAGTCAAACTTTTCAAAAATATCTTAAATTGTCCACGATATTGTAAACATAATCCTATATATCACTGAATTTCTTTTTCTGCAGATAATTTTGTTGATAGCCATGGCTAAATGTCAATTTTATTCCACTGACAAAGTTGTAACGAAAACCAAATTATATTGTAAAGGTTTTGGAATAAATTTGATTCTTATTTCAATTAGAGTGTTGTAATTGACCTATAAGTGCAAAAAATATCAGGAAAATAAGACTAGTAAGGGAAAATACCCAAACAAATAAAGATTAATAATGCATGGACCTCCTCTAGCTCTTATGCCCTCCAAGCAACGTCTTGGTATGCTGAAAATCAAATTCCGGATGTAATGGTGGAGGAATATGTTGTCATTCTTGCAAACGTTTGGAGCTCCTGGTGATTGTTTGGATCCACCCCTCGTAATTTTATCAGCCTCTTCAGGTAATTCCATACGTTCTGTATGGGGTTAAGATTTGGAGATGTCGCGGGCCAATCCATATGGGTAGTATTGCTCTCTTCAGAAAATGCATTGATTTGTCGAGGACGCGAGTTGTCATCAACAAACACAAAACTCGTCTATTTCATTAGCAAATGGCAACACTACAGTTTGTAATATTTGATTAACATATCTGACACTATTCATTGTAGCACTTCCAAGCATTACCAATTCACTACGACGAGTCGCAGTATACCTGCCCAAACGGTAGGTAATTGAACCACCTCCAAAAGGTTAATGGTAAGTCACGTTGTTCTCAATACAGCGTGTTCATCTCTTTCTGCAAACTTTAACTATTCTATCTGAGCTATGGAGACGCACTCTGGTCTCGTCACTGAATAATCATAATAATGACTCCAATCTTCAACATTCTAATTCGCCTGTTGATGTACCCACTCTAGTCTTCTTCTTCTGTGGGTTCTGGTCAACAATGGGACCTTAAATTTACGGTATGGATCCTTCTTTTTTACTGGTTGAGTGGGTACTTAAGTAAATGTTGCATTCAGAGAACTGAATTTGGGCTGTTCTTGCGGTAGAAAATCCATTCCTTTAATACTGAACCGTAATATAACGATCAAACCTGACTGTTGTACTGCGATTTCACCGTGTCTATGTTGAACAGATCCAGTATCATTGAACCGCATTCCAACTCTACTGACCACATTGTCGTTCTCATTGAAATGGTCTGCAATAGTGCTTAGTAATGCACTAGTCACAAGCATTCCCATAGCTTGGCTCATCCCTTTAATGGTTAAATTCCTTAATGGCATATTTAAAATGCAGTGAACCGTTCTGCATCAAAACTTATTCGAGACAATAGCCAAAATTCACTTAAAACTTAATAAAAGTATAAGCGTGGACGAGCTCAGTAACTGCACTTATGACAAATAATAATAACAATAAACAGGAATGGACTCGCAATTGTTATTCGGTAGGCATTTATTTGCATTCCGAAACACAGCTCTTATAATATAGGAAGTCAACGCCTAAGAAGGGTTGTTTACTTTTACTGTATGTTGCATAAGTATATTAGTTCAAAAGCTGAGCAGTGTAATTATAATGTAGGTATACTTTCAAGGTCTGTTAGTATTGTTAGGAACATGTGGCACTTTGCGTACTGGTAACATTACTATCTTTATATTATATTTAAAGGTACCTATGTATGCTAAATGTAGAACAATTACTCAATCCAACTAAGGCTCTATAGTGTTGTTCGCTATTTTTCACAATTGCTCATATTTTGCAGCGCTGAGATATAATATCTTGTGCTGAAATCCTGTGCAGTCTTCAAAGAATTGCACACTATTATTAGTCTAAAACAATCAGTTCCCAAATCTAGCCTAGTTACGAAAACATGCTTCTGTTTAACGTACTTTACTTTTCAAGGGCAATGCTATCAACAAACATTTGGAGCTGCCTTGTCTCCAATTGTAGCTAACATTGTCATTGGAAGCATGTAAAGCCGCCACTCTAAAACATGTTGCTCTGAAGCTTAAGAGATTTCTGAGATGTATTGATGACCCACCAAAGTTCTTGGGTTTCGTTAATAATCAACAGCCTGATATCAAATTAACTATGAAACATGAAAATAACAGTTTCCTACCCCTTCTTAGCTACTCACCTAGCCGTGTGTGCAGCTTTTGTCAGGAAGTTTTCATCTTTGCCGTCGCGGTGACCTTGTACATACCTCACCAACCCTTTAGAAGGTTTTTCGTCCCTAATGTTGTTAACACGCCGATTTATCTTCATCTTTTAACTTCCCTTGTATGCCCCTTCCTTTACTCCTCCAGAAACCGCTTAACATTAATTGCAAAACGAGGAGTTTATAGTTGCTTTCCTTTTTTGTTATTTATGCTTTCTTTATTTTATTTCTTGTGTGATATGTATTTACACTAGTTAAAGATAGGTTTCAAATATTGTTTTAAAGAAAATTATATTCAGTTAAAATTTCAGTAATATCAAACAACTGAACCAAACATATAAACAAAAAAATGTTGAACATAAATATTAGAGACCATAATTACTTCAAAGTTGGCGCCTATACAATCAATGTCATTCCATAACCTTTATCTTTTTCAGCACCTCATTATATGCACATATCCTTTAAAATAACTAAGCTATCTAATCAATTCGTACATTACTTGAAATTTATGTCGTAAGCTTATACGTTAAGTATCTCCATTTCAAAATTCTTGGACAACGCGGTATAGATAATTTCGAATCATAATTTCGAAGTGACTGTATACACGAGTCTAATTAAATTGAAGACTACTACGACATGAGAACTGCTAAAAATACAAAATGCTAAGCACCATTTTTTTAATCGGATACCTTTATAAGTGTGTAACTACAATTATATATCTATCGGTAGATGTGAATATATTAAGACTTATCTGAGTAGCAATAATTATTAGCATTTTAAATACGAAACGATATACCTGCATTCACCTTGCTTTACGCATATTCTATACATATGTGATTTCTCAATACAAAACATGTATCTTATTTAAGGACAGGTGATTGCTTAACATGTTTTATATAATTGTGTATACTACTAAAGAACTAAGGTAATATTAGGATTATTACGTCACCTTCTTTATATATATGTATATACCTTTTTGTGTCATGTTTTGGTCGAATTCATTTATTACAATCTCTGCAGGACTGCCTTCGGGAACTATATACTTAAGTGACACCGTTGATTTTATCTTCAGTGTCGAATATATTTTAATAAGCAGCATGATAACATTCTCATAAGCAGTACCCACGTTAAAGTAAGCAGTTGTATAGTACTTTAGAATAAATTTCTAGTTTTTGTTGATTTGGTTATCTAAATTTACAGAAAGTAGCTCAGTTACTTCGTCTCATTTTCTTAATAACCCACAAATGTCAACAAAATGAATGTATGTATATACATATTTGTTGTAGTTTGGTAGATATAGCTTCTGTGTATTGATGTTGCTGCAAAATCTATATCACATTTTTTTT
>SMLS01072546.1:0-17258 GCA_004785975.1 Popillia japonica
TCTAGTACAGCATCGAAGGACTTTAAAATGGTAGATTGTCTTATTAGTCTTCCATTTGGGTCTACAAAATTTCTCTTCTAACTAATAATAATGTCAAAGTACCAGAAGTGAGAATTTAAATGCCTTCCACAGTATTTTCCTTAATTATGAATGTCGAAGATTAAAGCCAAGATTCGATATCTACGATTATACTAATTTATGGCTAATTTAGCCTTAGAATTATTTAAACAACCTTAGTCATAGTCTATAATCAATAGTAGCGCAATTTGCTTGAAAATCTAAAACACTTCTAAATTATTTGCACGATCCTGGTGCCACAGTTGCACAGAAAATTATATTTTATAAAGCAGTTTACTATAATTTGTGAATCAAAAACCATCTCCAATACTTCCCGAACGCCAGTCCATAAGTTGCAAAAAATTTGCAAAACAGATGGCCACCACTATGATGGGAAAATCAACTTACATAGCTTTATTAGTATTAATACTCCTCTGGTGTCCTCCTTTTGCTGGGGTAAGAAGAGGACACCAAATAAGGATGAAAATGTATCAAGAATTACCAAAAAAATGCGTTATAGAATGTCACCTGCATTCAAATTGATTCCAGCTTTATTGAATGGCGGTTACTCAGTGATACAACCAAGAGGAGTTTAAAAAATGACTCAAACGCAACAGTGGTAGCCAGTACTCATTTCTTCCTATTGCACATTCAGTCTATCTCAACTAAGACTACAGTAATGGTAATACCTTGCTACTGTTGCTTTGATATATAAAAAATAATTAAGAAGGTTTCTTGAGATTTTTCGAGGTAGGTTTAGAAAATCTCATCAAAGCACCACAAGAGAGAATCTCCTCCAAGAGTACAAGAGGAATTGGAAAAACTTGCAAGGTGAAATGGGAATCGTTTAATGATTGGTGCAAGGTAGTAATACCACCATTGTATATCAAGCTAGATTTGTGGAAACTGTAAGGAGATAAGGCAAGGATTCAATACCTATCAAAAATTTTTCTCTAAAATGTCTAATTTAAGATTTCGGAAGCGTTGGAAATGTATGATTGATCTTTGGAAGATACTGATGCCACCATTGCATATTAAGCTGAATTTCAGGCAAGAGATTTTTGACAATAAGACCTTCAACAAAACTTTGTTCCAAACTTGTCGGGGTCAAAGTTTAAGACAGAAATTTTTATCAAGCTGCAGACCTCCAAGCTAATACAGTATGAAAAATTTCCACAAAAAAACTAAGCACCACTGCAAGATAAGTTTGACAAAGCGTGTATTGCTGCTGGGAATTGTTAATTAAATGGGTTACACGATTAGTAAAGCAAGCACTTCCATTACAGCATCTTGCGATGTACAAGTGTAAGCTACAAAAAAGATTTTTCCTTTTAGATTATTCCTTTTAAATCTTGTTATGTTCCGACCTTTTGAATTTATAGAAAACGACTACACAATTAACTGTGCAATAAGATCAAACATTAACCTTACCTTTACGAAGAAATAGGTACATCCACGTCTAGACATACTAATTGGCGCGCATTTTAAACAACTACATGAACACTTAATTGCTCAATTAAACGTCATAGTAATTTAATTTAATAAGAGCAACAAAGTAAGCGAATATTTACTAAAAGCCCGAGTAGAAATTTATTTCACACAGTAAGGTTAGAAGATAGCAAAAGATTCTTCGGCCATCTTAGATTTTTCGTCATTTATTATCACAGTCACGTCACAAACTAAACTGATTTGTAAATATATATCTGCTTGCACGAAAAGCAAGTATACAACAGATCCCTCCTCCTTTTCGATTCTTTTTCTTTACATGCACAAACACACACACACACACAATTTTAATTATACAACCATACTCTTTTTCAGTATCGACAACACAACACCACCCCTGACGGACTATAAAGCGGAGGCTCTTAAAACAATCCCTTCTAGCCTAAGGGTCGATTTCATGTCCTGGCTGGGAAAAGAATAATGCACCTAAAGACCTGGTGTTTATGCTCTTTTACCCATCTGTGATTTTCGGTACCTTATCGTTGATTGCAGGCTAGGTAATTTAACCCTTTTTACTACTAATAAACTTCGAAATGATTCCAATTGTAAATATGTAATAGAAAAAAGATATGCGAACTAATCTGACTTATTTACACTTTCCAATTTGAACTGTCAAATTTCTCCAACGCAAGCCATAAAATAGAAACTTTACAGTAGCAAAAACTGGGGGTTGGGATGTAAATGTACGCATCTCGTATTTTCCTAATTCTCATAATTTACAAACCCTCTCTGAAAGCAACTTTCTACTTGTACGCCGGCAAAAAATGACCTAGATTTTAGACAATTCTGAATAGATAAGACCATCAGGAGAAATCTATTGTTGTTGGTTAGGTGGCGGATATGTTACCGCATCCTTAGTTCAGTTTATATTTAGACTATGTGTGTGAAGGCCGACTACAGTGCTACTACAGTGGATTAATTTTCATAAATAATATGAAGACCGGGATAAATAGTGGGGTAAGAAATTTTAATATATAATAATAAATTAATTAAATTATTGGTCAAACTATTTATCCTTTTTTTATTTTATTTCATTAATTAGAATATTTTTGCAATTACTTTTTTTAAATCGTAGTAATTTCTGCAAACCAAACAAAGCAGTTTTAGTTCTTGGATAATTTGAAATAATGTAATGTATAGTATGATTGTTTTCTAAATCTGGTAGATATTACAGTGGTGGCCATATAATTATGAACGCTAGATTGTTGTGATATTTTTCATATGCCCAAATAGCTTATTGACCTACAAATACATTCACAAATAAAATAAAATATTTTAATGTACAATTCGAAACCACTACAAACAATCACTATTACACCCAATTCGGAAACCTATTTTGAAAAATTTTGGCATATCTCCAACCCATAGATTCAACGAGATGGACAAAACGTTCTTGGGGAATACTCTGTCATGCTAGCACTACTTGCTCAAACAGACTGTCTAAACGTCTTTTATCCTTTTGGCCCACAATCCTTTTGACATCGTTCCATAAGATTTCGATAAAGGTCTGGTCCGTACTGCACGAGGGCCAGATCGGAACTGTGACTGCATATTGATGTAGCCAAGCTTTTACTGTACGCTCGGTCTGCTTTGGGTCATTGTCTTGTTGGAATTTCCAAACAACTGGCAAATTCTTCTCCGCATAAGGCAGCATCATGGTTCCTAAAATGTTCATATACACATGCTGGTCCATAGTGCCTTGGATTCTGTAAATTGGACCAATTCCGTACGAAAACATGCTACTCCTAACCATTGTGAAACGCTGACACCTCAGAACCAGGTTCGCCGATTAAGTAAATTACTAGTAATTAGTTATAGGTTGTTCAATAAGTTTCTAGAATCACACATAGATGGCGGTAGTAGGTCCGCCATTTTATTTTTCATGAACAAGTGGAAAGTTTTGTGTAGATCTGTGAACTCAGTTTTATATTTACAGCTGTTCAAAGTGGACGTGTCACAGTGTTTTTTTTTAATATGGAAAAAAATCAAGTATCGTGCAGTGATTGAATTCTTATTTTTGGAAGGTGTAGACCCAAAACAGATTCGTGAACGATTATTACAAGTGTATTAATGACTCTTCGCCTTCACTTGCAACACTATATAACTGGGTTGCTGAGTTTAAACGTGGTCGTATAAGTCTTGAAGACGATCCACGTCAAGGACGTCCAAAAAGTGCATCAACACCAGAAATCATAGCAAAAATACAGGATATGATTTTGGAAGATCGTCGGTTGACCGAGAGAGATCTTCTAGAGGCTCTAGACATCGCATTGGGCAGTGTACGTCATATTTTAAGTGAAGTTTTGGGTTTCAAAAAGCTGTGTGCATAATGGATGCCGCATTCGTTAACAATGGAACAAAAACAGATTCGAATGCGATTTTCTCAACAACATGTGGAGCATTTTAAAAAGGATAAAGAGGATTTTATACGTCGATTCATCACTATGGATGAAACTTGGGTCTATCACCATGATCTCGAATTAAAACAAGAGGTTAAAAAGTTGTGTGAACCTGGTTCTTCAGCTCCAAAACGAGTTCGTGTCCAAGAATCAGCAAAGAAGGTTATGGCATCAGTTCTTTGGGATGCTAAAGAGATATTGTTGGTGGATTATCTTCTAACTGGTAAAACAATCAACTCTGTATATTACTGCAAACTTTTTGATCAATTGGATGAAAAAATTCGTGAAAAAAGACCTGGTTTGCAGAAGAAAAAATCCTTTTTCATCAAGACAATGCACCTGCTCACAAAAGTGTTTTAACAATGGCTAAATGGAATGAATATAAGTACTTTGCTTGATCATCTGCCGCATTCACCAGATTTGGCTCCCTCTGACTTCTGGCTGTTCTCACATCTTAAAAAATTCATGTGTGGAAAGCATTTTTCGTCTAATGATGAAGTTATAGCAGTCGTAGACGAGTATTTTGCACACCTTCCGGAAAACCGCTATAGAGATGGAATTCATAAATTGGAAGAATGTTGGAATAAATGTATTGAGCTTTTGGGAGAATATACTGAATAATAAAAAGCATTTCAAGCCATAAAATTGTGTTTATCATTTCTATTCTAGAAACTTATTGAACAACCAGTTATGTGGCCACCACTGTACATCAATTTTTACGCTTCGATAATTTTTGTACAACCAAGTAATTCAAAATTTGTGAAGAAATGAATTGCGCTATTGTCACTAAATCGTTTTCTCAAATATTAAGTAATCCAATTGTGCTTAAACAAAAAATTATACTTCAACTGATATGTCCATGACTTTACTGGGGAAGCAAGAGCAACGCCACTATCAATCCTTTTGCAAAAAGAAAAAAAAACGAAAAACGTCTTCATACATAGGACCAGAAGCATACGGTCGCCTTGCCAATAGAGATTCAAAACTATATTTTCAAGAGTAGGAGATTGATCAAAAAATCTCGTGGGGTATAACCTCAAAAATGTAGGAAATGTCATCACCGCTAAATAGAAATTCTGTTCTGAATATGGCCTATCCGAGAAAGTGCATTCTGCCAACTAGCTGCAGCGATAGCATGATAGTTAGATGATAGAAAGCTATTCTCTAATCAATTCTGAGTCGATAATCTTAATTAAAAAAAGTTGTATCGTCCTTCCTTAAGCCTGAAGGGTAGCTCAAAAGGAAGTGTAAATTTGATAACATCTAACCAGACAAATACATAACAGCAATCATACCTAACACTTATTTATTTTGAATTACGCAGATTAGTAAAAGCTGTATGTGAACTAACAGGCTTATTAAAATTAAAAGATATTTAGATCAAAACTAGTAGTAATTGCTCAATTTGGCAGCCATCTGTTTCCAAGCATTGTTCTAATCTTCGAAGAAATGAATACAAAACTCCTCCCTAACATATTGGGGGATAGTGGGGGTAATTAGTCTAATTGCAGCGTTAATTCTATTAATTACTTCCTCCTCGTTAGCTGGAGGATTTGCAAAGATTTTCCGCCCAAAAAGGCCTAATCAAAAAACTCCAGGAGATTAATATTATTATTAGATCTCGCTGGCCATGCTATTGGCAAATTATGCTTATTATCCACCAATTCGGAAAGTTTGCATCCAGTCAATCTCGCGAAATTCGGGTGGTGCACCATCATGGATGTATAAGATGTTATTGCGTAGATTCAATGCAACATTATCAAGTACGTCTTCTAATTCTGAAGAAATATTGGTCCCATAACCTCGAAGATTTAAAATGGTTTTTTATTGGTAAATTTTATAAATTTTTCCAAGTTCGAGTCATACATTTTGACATTTGATGTCTTCGTTTGGCTAAAACAAGAATCGTACACTTTTTTTGAAATAGGATTATCGACCCAGAATTAAATAGAGAATGGCTCTACTTGGCGTTTGTCCACATATTTGTGGACACCGTGTATAATAAAAGTAGATATAAGAAAATAGACATTTTCAGCAGAAATTTAATGCTCTTAGTTCTTGTGTGAAATCATGGCCATTATAGCCGTCGCAGATATGTAATTCATTCGTATACAAGTTTCTTCTTCTTTATTAATCTTGGTTTTAAGCGCGTCTTTGAAATATGAAATATATACAGGGTGATTTTGAAAAAATATTTCAACTTGTCAGAGTCAAGATTGAAGTTTTGCAATGCAGAAAGTACACTGGTATTAAATAAAACATGATTAAAGATGATTTTGTTTAAAGTAAAAATGTTGACAAATGTTCAAACTTATCAAGAAAATGCAATAAATACCGCAAATAAAGAATGCTGCCATGAAACTTTCATAACTCGTAATCATTGAACTCTGTCGGATGCAGCTGCAATGGCTCCCAATCTGTATTGCTTGTTGCATTACAATTGGGTTATGCATTTTAGTGGGTGTATATATGCATTCAAGGCTTTGTTACAATATTACCATCAACAAGACTATTATGTCAATTGCTTCCAACAATAAATGATCCAAGTTAAAATTTAAGAATTAAGAGAGATTTTAAAAATGTCTCATGTTTCAATGGCCACGCAAAATCTACTTGCCACCAAAGGCAGTAGAATTCACAATCATATGCATAGGTAATACCTCTGCAAACATGTTTAAAGATATGCAGTTTAGGATTTAATCTTACAGCAGATTGGATATGGAGAAAATCCATTTTCAATTCAATGCAGTTTCTTCTACCCTATGTCCTATTTTCCCCAACCCCACCCCTCTTCTCCTTCCGGTCTATGCCAATGCTTCACCTACAAAAACCATTCTATTAGTGGTTCCATAATCTGTTTCATAAGTGCAAATCTCGGAATTGGCAAATTGGAAGTGAATTTTGGAATAAATGTGTGTTAACCCTAAATCACCTTTTTGAGTGGTAACCAACAATGACAGGCATAAACACGTATGTGTATAACGGAACCTTATACTCCTAAAATAGTTCAAATATGTGTAACAGTATAGTTAATTAGACCATAGAAGTTGTCACACCTACTTATAAGGAATAGTAAATTAACTAATACCGTTACTAACAGATCCAATTACACTTTGGTGTTTATCCTATTTCGAAGTATTAACATACAACAAATTCCTCGCTTGAAATCGTAATTAATCACGTCTAAATTACACTCTAGAATAGTTTTCTGCTCTTTCTTCCGCTATCAATACAAGTAGATAGAAAAATTTGGCGTTTAACCCCGCCCGTCAAAAGCCTCTGAAAACTTCACCTAGCACGGGTGGCAATCTAAGAATCCTCAATGAGGCATTTGTGTAGGCATATCATGTCTGTAAATCACGTGCGTGTCTGCATATTCATTAAGCGTATAATTCATTTAAATGAGTTACAAGCAAGGGAACAATGGAGGAAGCCACGGAAACCGCACGAAGAATTAAAAGTAAACAAAACGAGAAATGAGTTGGAACACGACAAGATGAATTATCATCTGGGTAATTGCTTTCGCATAACTGCCGACAGTTTCATATTATAAATGGTTGATTTTAATTTAATTCAGATACCTATGGACATCACACTATAGTCAATCAGTATGCACCTTTCAATAACTTAAATTAAAATGAATATGAAATAGGGGGGCAAGTTTTATTACTTTTGAATTGATTATCTATTGATTATATGATTAACCTCTACGTAAACAAGTGAGAGTATACCTATATGAATATTGTCATCAATTAACTGATGAATTTTTGTTTACATACAACATCAGAGTTTGCTATTTGACATCGTTGGTAAAAAATAATATTAGCAATCTTTTATTTAAGAAGATTTACGAATTTGTTGCCACAGATATCGTATAGTCTAACTTTGACCTGACTTTGGTCCGCAATTAATTAATTAGGAACGATTAACGCACCTTCACAGTCTACAACATAAATAAACAAGGATTTCTTTCTCAATAACCTGGTCAAAATACTAAAATTTTTGAAGAAATTGCTGTAACAAACTTGTTGTGGTATCATGGATTTTGTGAATTTTAAAGAACCGAAGAAGGGGGAGAGGGAGGGAGACGGAAGGGGGCTTGTTAAGATAAATACGTAGGTGTTCTTATGGATACCATTGGCAAAGCTAGAGAGCAAGTTTGTTGAAGTATTGGGGAAGTATTTTTCTTGGAAAGAGCAAAACTAATCTCTAGATGAGTTAGACGACATTGGAGAAATTGTTTTAGCAAATTATATGAATTCTGAAAAAGCTTGAGTGGTTGGTTAAACTAATTCCGCAGATGTTCTTATGGATACCATTGCCAAAAGTAGAGAACAAGTTTGTTTACTATTGATGACTTTGTACTTCTCCTAAAGCAGCAAAGATAAGCAATAGATGAGTGTGACGATATAAGTAGACAACTCTCTTTTATTTGAAAACTTGAGTGGTTGGTCAAAATAATTCCGCCGCCCGGTGTCTTATGGATACCATTTGCAAAGTTAGAGGACAAGTTTGTTCAAGTATTGATAATTTTATATGTTTCCTTAAAGGATCAAATTTCAACCACAGATGAGTTTTGTAGTAACAAATTTACCAAAACTGATTTGACTAAGACAGAAATCCTTGTAATGGTTGTAATGTGCCAGAAAGAAAACTTGCAGAGGTGATGGCAAAAAAACAGCAATGCCTTTATTAAAGCATTTTACATCAACCCTCAAAAATCGTGCACATTTAACAGGTGTTTTCTTTTCAAAGTTAATAGGGTTTAATAGGGTCTTCTCATAAAATCATCTATTAACTTCATTTAATATTTACAATATTTTGACAACGGTCGTGGCAACCTACGCCCAATTATTCAATATTGAATTTCCATTCTTTCTGCAATCTAACTCTTATTGAGACATCGTCACCATGATGATCTTGAAATATTTTTCGTTTCTTATTCCCAAGACGTAATACTAAGAATTTGGTCACAAGCCCTCTCAATGCCATAAGTTCTAATTATTCTTCTAACAAATCCAAGCGCATTTTTTGAAGGATCATTTAGGTATCAAATGCCTCTCTTCGCTCTGCTTGGTTGTTAAGTTTATATCTTGGTGGAATTCAGTAATATATGACACAATCAGGTAACTGCCCAAAAATTTTTTTGCAAAGTCATATGAGCGCCCCCAAATACTTTCAGCTTCTGGCAATTTAAACCAAAATGAATGTGACTACTAATTTAAGGAATTATGAGAGCATTTTCCTAGACTTTTTTTTACTGATCAAGATGCTTGCTGTGCGAGTAAATTGCATGTAACAAAGAACATAGGTATGTAAATGCTATTGTAGAGGTATAGCTCTCGTTAGCAATCATCCTTCCTTTGGGAAAACTTAAAACGCATTATTAATCCCAGATTAATGGAGGCTCAGAGTGCTCTCCGAAAAGGAACGAGCAGCCAAGACTATATGTTTTCTATTAGACAAATAATATATATTTCCTGCAACTCCATCAGGAGCAAAGATCATCTAACGATGTTTCGGCAGCTGCCTCTACACCTTCAGTTTTTTACATAGTCTCTATGCCATATCTCCACACTTCCTTCTATCTCTGGCTACACCTCTGGTCTCGTTCCATGTTGTTCCTAATTGCTCATTTCTCTCATCTTCAATCGTTCTCCTTCATGAATTTCTTGGTCTTCCAACTTTTCTTATACCAGCAATACTATACCTCAATGCTTGCCTTCTTATGTTGGTGTTCGGTTTTCTAAGTGTGTGGCCGATCAATTTTCATTTTCGTCTTGAGATCGTGGTCTCAATTCTTACTTCTTTGGATATTTTCTATAGTTCGTTGTTTGTTGATTTTATTGGGCCGAAATATTCTGCATATTATTCTTAAGCATTTATTGTGAAAAGCTTTCAATTTTGCTAGGTCTTCCTCCGATTTTTTCCGTATTTCAGAACCATAAAGAAGTGCACTTTTAACGTTTGTTCTGAATAATCTGAGTTTTGTTTCCCTTTTTATATTGCTTGGAGACCATACCCAGTTGAGTGTGTTGAAGACGTTTCTTGCAACCCCAATTCTTCGATTAATATCCATTTCTGTACCTCCTTGTGGTCCCATCCCCCCTTGTGGTCCTTGACTTCTTCGATTCTCTTCCCATGTATTTCAATGAGGTCCTCGTCGTTTTCATGTGGAATTAATAATTTGGTCTTTTTCGTATTTATTTTGAACCCAACCTGTTGTGCGGTCTCCACTAGCCTGAGAGATTTTGCTTGAATTTGTTTCTTAGTTGATGTTATCAGACATATATCGTCAGCGAACTCTAGATCTTCCAATAACAACCAAAATCAACAGAGGAATGCTTATCTGGCCTTCATAAATCTGCAGAAGACTTTTTATAGGGTCTCTAGGAAGAAGCATCAGGAAAGTTTATGTAAGAGGAAAATAGAAAAACTACTAATGTAAAAACTGAGGAAATGGGAAGAAATTTAACAAAAGAACGAAGAAACTTTGTGTCGTCTACAGAAATTTACTCACAATTCAATTATTCAATTGCATTTTTGGCGATAAATCTGTCGTTGTGGTTAGGAGCAAATGAGGCCTACAAGGAAATCTGGAAATGTGGAATGAGGAACAGAGAGCAAGATTGAACAGGTCAATGAATTTAAATATCTGGGCACAGCGATAGAAGACAAAGGCAGATGGGAGGTAGAAGTAATTGCATGACTTAATAAAGCTGTCAAAATATATTAAGCTACGAACAAAAAAGAAGGTCTCCACACCAGGATTGACAAAGTCAAAAATAAAGCACTGTAATTAGAGCCAATACTTCAGAAGATGTGTAGAAAAAAAAACTACTAAGCTGGTGGAGACACCTCAATGGAATGAAAAGACACAGACAAGTTAAAAAGATTTGAAAGGCGACAGTATAAGTAATCGAAGAGAAAGAGAGAAGACCGGACCAAACCTGGAATGGCGGTATGGGAAAAATTTTAAGAATAAGGAACTTGTCGTGGAAGATAGCCAGAAACCTAGCAACCAATAAAAGGGAATGGAGCAAATTTATCCGCCAATAAAATTTCATGGAATAACTTTGTTACAATATTTTCGCGCCATAAATTATCTTCTGCTATTAATTATGTCTCAAAGCTAGCCACAAGCAATATTTTAACCCAGCACCATAAGTATTGCTCTGCTCATGGCCAGCCACTCTTACCTATGACGCTATTGAAATTTTTAAACCAAATACGACAACTGTACTTTCTCAATTTTATTGAAGAACATAAATATCATGGTCGCTTCATTAATAAAACCTGATTTTCTAAATTTATTATATTTTACAAATTAGAAGACAATTATCATTCACTCTACAATAAATTAGGTGTCGGGAATCAACAGACGTATCAGTTTGAGAGATGCCCGTCCCATTAACTCCAAGAATATATATATCAAGATGGCCGACATTTACAAGTGCTACATCTGGAACGAGGGTGGGAGTGTCGAATCTACACTGCCTGTAGCCGTAGGAACACGGCGAGCGCGAGAAAGACAGATATAGGGTGTGAGAGATCGATCTCGATTCTGTACGGTATGCTGTGTAGTGAGACGCACACACAGATTCACGCACCACATGGACGTGCATAGGCTCACACAGTTATACACTTACGAATACAATCAGCGCCGTATAGACGTCTGGAACGAGCCCCTCTATATTTCGTTCTCTCTCTCTCTCTTTTGCTCTTCGACATCACGTTACATTCAATTAGGTCTCCTTTCGACGGAAAATGAAGTGCAACAAGCTGTTCTTATCAGCAGAAAGGAAGAATAATGGAAGAAGTTGACTTTCTCATTCAATCACCTGCTGGCTGGTGTCGTGTGCGGTGAAAGGTTGAGAAAGGCGGAAATAAATTGTGATAAAGTTTTTTTCGTTATTCGTCGGGAATTGTGGGAAATTGATGTGATTGTAATATAATTTAATTTGATTAGTACAATTGTGTAATGTTCAATAATTTGGCCCCCCAAGTGGATCCGAGACCTCATTCTGATAATTTTGACATTTATCCTCCTGTTGGGGACCAACGTTTCAAGTCTTAATGAGCCTTACCGAATTAATTAAAATTTGCCGTGTTTGGAGTTATCAGAATTACCTGAGGGCTTCAAGGAATTAGGTAAATTAAGGGCAAAAAATATCAGACGAGCTGTCGCCAAAAGAAAATTCTCCTGAACTAAAAAAACCTGGAGATAATTCTTGGAAACAAATCTACCTATATTCCATATTTACGACTACCTAGATATTCCGATATATAGTAGCAGCTACTTTGGTTTGAGTGACGAACTACGGATATGTCTTCAAAAAGTCTATATTCGAGGATTGATCAAACAATGCTTGCGCAAATATTTCAATTTTTTGGATCATAGACAATAACTAATAAATAATAATTTTTTTGCCCGCATACCAGTCAGAATAGTTTTAGTTTTGTAGTTGTATTAATATCCAATCTTCATGCTATTGCATTGCAGATTGCACCAAGTAAATTAGCTGCTCAGAAATTAGCCCCAATTGATTTCTTCTTAAAGGCTATGGTATTACAATCAACAGTCCGTTCGAGGTAGTAACACCTTTGTTGACTGAGCCCCACCCAACCACCGATGATATAGTTGAGTGTAGGCTTTCACGACCGTAATCCATAGTAGGTATGTTTTTTTCGGGTCTTGTCGCGTAGGTAACTAGTTACCTACGCGACAAGACCCGAAAAAAAAAACATACCTACCACCGATGATATGTTTGCACTATTTTACTGTATTTGGGAGTTGGTATTTATCATTGTCCACTTAGCCCATCTTCTTGAGGTGGTGGTCTGTCTTTGCGTTTTCGAATGTTTGTCTGCAAAAACAGTTTTTTTGTTTTTTGTTTGGTCTCAGGTTTTGGAGTACTGATTCACTATGATGTCTTTTGCGTAGTTTTCACAGTTTTTACATGGTTTTTCGCTAGTAATCTAGTGCCAATACCAATGTAATTGTGACTCTAAGGCGAATGTTTAGAACCATTCACTAAATCTGCTTTATCGTCATTACAAACATGAAATTTTCTATTTTCTTGTTGTATCTACTTACACACAGATATTGAATTTGCTGATAGCACTAGAAACTTGAACTTGATCACCCTCTTACCAATAAGCAGCTTCCTTTATTCGGCAGGTAATGATTTTCTATACTATATGGTTCTTGCAAAATAAAGAACGCAATTCCAATTTTGGCATCAAAATAATGTTTCTTGGTGGATGTTGCAGATAAAGATAGATAGCTGCGTGCTCAGGCATCTGACTAGTTCTCATTACTGTGACCAATGAGATCTACTGGCAATACCCTTAAATCTTTTAGTCCAAACGTTGGAAGAAGTGTAGGGTCTTCTTGGGGGCTATGGTTCTAACAGATGTTATGGCTAATTATGTTTGTTTTAGTCTTAACAAAACTTTAAGCTTCCTAATTTGCTTTTTTGATTTATTAACAATAGTTTAAAGAAAAAAATATAAGTTTCTATATAATCAATTATGTTAATTCAAACTTAGGGAAAATTTCACTGTTTTCTCAAACAGACCCGGCCTAAAACTATTTTTCTACAGTACACCCTGGTCATGTTGAAGTTTAAATTAATCACCAGTCATTGATTATTCCCTTTGTAATAACATCCAACCGAACTCAGGATAAATTTGGTCAACCGACCTTTCCTATTCTTATAAGGTACTACTTTTGAAGCTATTTTGATGATACCAATCAATTTAGCAGTTCAACTTTGCTTTAGATAGGTAAGCTTTACTTAAATATCTTCGTGTTAACAAATAGTGAGACCAAAACGAACAAAATATATGGTTATGCATATGAAGGTGGCAAGATAATATTTCCTAAATTGTCCAATAACCTTGAAATTTATTTTCAGCTTCTCTCTCCAAAACAAACAACAAAAAAAGTACCTACTAGAGGTTGTCTAATAAATCGCAGCATAAGTTAATTTTTTTAATGTTTATCCACGAAGATGCATAAAGTAATATCGATTTTCGAATTTGTAATCTTTGATATATTTAGTAGATTATCTCATCAAAATCAGATAATTAATAAAATTCTGCACCTGAAAAACTAATTCTGTGAATCTAAACCAGATTCGTCCTCGAAACAGATGAGAAAATAATTAACTCATCAAATCGAATATTCCACTTTAAGAATCTCCAATAAAATTACTTAAAAGTTGCTGGAATTTAACTTAGGTAGAGCTACTGATAATAAAGTATCTTTAAAAATGTAAATAAATAAAATACTCTAAAAGTGCGGTTAAATTATAGGTATCGCCTGGACCACCAAGCTCCCGTTAGCATAAAACTCATAAATTTATGTTAGGAATTTAACTTTTTCGATGCTATCTTCTTTAATAACAATATTAAATCAAGTTGTAAATAAAGAAAAACTATTTTATGGTACCAATAACTTTATAGAAGAGATTGTCAAAATTATAACATTTTCTAGGTTAATAACTTTAGGAATTTAGATTGTTACATCGAATAAATAAAAGAAATATAAAATTGAGAAATATGTGCTCTGCTTTCGCAATTTGTTGCTTAGGAATGCAACTTTGAATAGAATCGATCGAAAAGAAATAGAATTATACAGGTTATTAAATAGAAGATTTATAGCTCCCTATAGACCGACTAGAACAATCTAATTCTTATAGTGTTAAATTTATTATTTAGATTTTTTTGAGGTATTTAAATGATGTGAAAAAATTTAATGCAAGCAGTGGTAAAATCAGCATTGCTGGTGGTATGATGGTGGATTCATCAATATAGGAAGGTGCTTCAATAATATTCCGGTTTGAATATAAACTTTAACCYCAATACATAATTTGGTGAWGATATAAAACAATAAAATATTTTGCTCAACAGTTTAAGAGTTTTGCATTGGAAATAAGCCAGAAAACTAGATATGGTTTGTTTCTAATTTGCAATCAATTAATATGATAAAACACACAATTTTGCTTCAGTAGATGGCTTAGTATTCTGGCCAAAAGTGGTGAGAAATTTTGGGAAACGACATTGATAAATTTGATCAAGTATTTTTGTGGAAATCTTTCCTATTTATGGCATAACAATTTTTAATTAACTTTAATCCCAATACATAATTTGGTGAAGATCTAAAACAAATAAATATTTTGCTCAACAGTTTAAGAGTTTTGCATTGGAAGTAAGCCAGAAAACTAGATATGRTTTGTTTCTAATTTCCAATCAATTAATATGATAAAACACACAATTTTGCTTCAGTACATGGCCTAGTATTCTGGTCAAAAGTGGAGGAAAATTTTGGGAAACGACATTGATAAATTTGATCAAGTATTTTTGTGGAAATCTTTCCTATTTATGGCATACCAATTTTTAATTAACTTTAATCCCAATACATAATTTAGTGAAGATCTAAAACAATTAAATATTTTGCTCAACAGTTTAAGAGTTTTGCATCGGAAGTAAGCTAGAACACTAGATATGGTTTGTTTCTAATGTTCAATCAATTAATATGATAAAACACACAATTTTGCTTAGTATTCTGGTCAAAAATGGAGGAAAATTTTGGGAAACGCTGTAATTGATCAAATATATTTATGGAAACCTTTCTTATTTACGGCACAATAATTATTAATTAACGTTAACCTCAATATATAATTTGGTAAAGATATAAAGCAAATGTTTTGCTCGACAGTTTAAGAGTTTTGCATTGGAAGTAAGCCAAAAAACTAAATATGGTTTGTTTCTAATTTCCAATCAATTAATATGATAAAACAAAAAATTTTGCTTCAGTACATGGTCTAGTATTCTGGTCAAAAGTGGAGGAAAATTTTGGGAAACTACATTGGTAAATTTGAACAAGTATTTTTGTGGAAACCTTTCTTATTTACGGCATAACAGTTTTTAGTAAACGGTCGTTATATAAAAAAGATCCTCAAATTAATACCTCATCTAAAGCATTAAGCCTGCTTCCCTTTGACGTTTCTTATATCCCTTTTTCAGAGAAACTAAAGGATTATCATTGAATAAAAAAATGTTTTCCAATATTACACGATTAAATACTTAGTAGCCGTCGGTTGTTTTTGGAAGTAAATATTTTTGGATTATAGTGATGTTATGTCATCTGATAAAATTGTTGCACTTTCAGTTTGTCTACTAATTATGCCCGAGAAACAACGAAATGGTTCACGCGCGTTAGCTATTGAATATGCTGCAAACGTTGCTATGTATGTTTGCTAAAACATTTTTGGGCCGCGTTGATTCGGTAAGCTTAAAGAGGTTGGTAAATTTATGCATCATTGGCAGACGGCAGATGGCAGACCAACTTACCAAAAGAGCAGTCACGGAAGGAAGACCTTGTCAGCTAAACCTAAGGTGGAGTGATCTCCTAGCAATTAGAAAAAAGGAAATTTGCATCGAATGGCAAAACCGCTGGCAGCGTATGAACGACCAAGTACCGACGCAGTATGGATTAATACACCCTACTATCAACTGCAGAGCGTGGTACTCAAACCTCTCAGTGTCACGATGATTCTATTTTACCATTGCCCGTTTAAAATTCGGACTTGGCCAATTTCCGACTTATCTGTATAGGTTACACCTGATTGAATCACCTGCTTGCAGCTGCGGGAATGTAAAGAGGGGTACAAACCATCTGTTCCTAGAATGTGACAACTATACTGATGTCAGGAAGGAGATGCTGAGAGAGTTATCCGAGATGAAAGTTGAATTCCCCACGAACATGGAGCAGATCTTAAGACACAACATCAACGTATACAGAGTACTTATGAAATATATTAAGTCGACCAACATCTTAATTTAGCTATCCTTTGTTTCGTTCCTATGTGGGTTTTATCCTTTTTTCCGATGGCCTATTTTATGTTTGTCTTTTGCATTAAGCCGTTTCGACAGGCCCCGAAACGTGAAACAGTGTCCTAGTTTTTTACCAAGGCTGTAGGATGTCAATTTTATTAGTTTTAGTATTAAATAACTAAGTCCGCATTACTGGTGGCTAATGGGAATGGATCCCGAAATGCCTTAAAAAAAAGCTTAAAGAGGTAAATTGGTGGTAAATTTATGCGTCAAATTGAACAACTTAAGCAATGAAACGCCATTTTCTAATTTGTAGGAAGTTTAAAGCTTGCTAATTGCTTTGCAAACTTTTGAAACTTCCACACACCAATGTAACTTATATGAAAATTTATTAGATGCAATAAGAAACAGAAAATTTAAATTAGAGGACTTTACACAAACAATATTAGGATT
>ML219260.1:0-13777 GCA_004785975.1 Popillia japonica
TACATAGTCTGACGATTATTGCTCATCTCGAAATCCTTTTCAATATAAAACGGCAGTAGTTACTTACATTTACCCCACTTTACCTTATCCAAAACTGTCCTAATTTACATCTTCTTTATTTGTATATAAATAACGAACTTGTACATATGTACATACATATGTATGTATGTATGTATTTGTTTTAAAAATGTATTGGGTTTAAGGAGCAGATATCTAATTGTCAGTAATAATATAACAAAAAATTAATTCTACATTTTTTAATGTCAAGAAAAATTTTAATTTCATAACAAGAAAAAAAGTTCGTGCACCCAACATTTACTTAAAATCGCAATTTGATTGTAAAAACCACACTAAAATTTTCACATAACTACATCTTAACTGGAAGTTTTCTTCTGTTACAGGGCTGTTAGTCATATAAATGATACCGAATTAGATGGAAGACCGATTAAGGCGGAACTGGCCGTTGAAAAGAAACAAAAAAGGAACCGCGGCCCCGGTGCACCCTTTGGTGGGCTACCCGGTCAAAGCCGCCAGACTGATTTCCCGCTTAGAATTCTTGTTCAGAGTGATATGGTAAGATTGCACAAGATAATTTTATTAACAGATTTAAACTTGAATTGAACGTAAATTGAAAATGGCAATATGTACTTTCGTTTTACAAATCAGAGCTCACTTAGTCATGTGTCAACTACATTTTCTCAACTATAACAGTATACAATAACGTGCAAAAGAAAGCGACATGCGCTTATTATTTTATTTTACTTTTAATTAGTAAATGAATGCTGAGAATTCCAAGTATTTATTTTCAAATTGCCAAAGATACTGAAAACAAAAGTAGGTATGTACAAATCATATGTTTTCTGTTCTTTACGAAACAAATAACTAGGCATTATTTGAAAATATTTTGATACGTCCCTTCTGTTATGTAATAAAACGATCTATCCTCTCCTGAGAGCTACATCGAAACTAAACAAAGCTGACCGCTTACCCACATACCACATCCCGTGATACCAACCCTGGAAGTTCGATATATGCGCAACGATAAGTGCGCGTATTATATTGCTACGCCTACTATATACAGGATGTACTAGCTAATATAATGATAATGCATTCGAATTGCGACCATACTAGATAAGAAGTGCCAAGAATGTCAGAATTAAAAATCTAACATCGTTCTAAAGCAGGGACCTTTCAATAACAACGCGAATGCTGTTCATCATAACGTCTCCATTTTTAGAATATAGATACAATAGAAATATAAAGTTTTGTTTGGCTGCAATTTGACGTAACACATATTTGTGTAAGATCGAACGCATATTATCCGATCTTTGTCTCCATTGAGTAAATGTAATATATAACGAGTAGCCATTGATGTATTACCGCAATAAATCTGGTGACACAAAGGTGGCTATATCGTAAGGGCAATACCAGATATTGGTATCTTGCCGCACTGTTTCTTAAGTATATCATCAAAATTGGCCATATCTTATCCGGTTATACGTTAATTTACTTTGTCTCTTGGTTAGATAATTCTAAATTCTAATTCCGCATTAGGTAGCTAGCTTAAGCTTATGACTGAATGCAGCAAAACATGAATTGTACAAAATATTGTAATATGTCCGAGTGCATGAATATTCTAGCAACATACAAGGGCACCGGATAGTCGTTGACCGCAATAAAATTGGGATTAAGTAAAAATACTTCTCAAGATATTGTAATCCGTCAATTAGCTAACGATTTAGCAGAACATTTAACTATATGGATGCATCCAAGCATATACAAAAAGTTTGTTTTATACTAGAGAACTAAAAGAATCTATAACTGCAAATGAACCTCTTTTACGTCTGATTTTTCTTTCAGAAACGAAAAATATTCAGAATTTTTCTAATAGTGGAATCTGGTGTTTCAGTAAGCTGTGAAGCTTTCACGATAACTTTCGAAGCACATAACCCTTCTATTTCTATTAGGCCATTGCATTGGATACATTTAATACAATTTGCATATTTACATCCATAGATAAATGTTGTCTTTGTTTTGTACTACATATTTCATTGCCGCTAATATTCACATCCACAGGAACACTTTCTCTTAAATTAACTTGTATTTGGAATGCCTGAACATTGTAAAATTTTGAATTTATGACGGCCGTTCGCTTTGGTAACTTAACCGATTTGAAAACTTTATTTTTTTAGTTATTTTATTATCCAGATAGTTTTTCCATTTTTTAAGCCAATTATAACACTCCAATTCGAACAAAGATCAAATTTATTCCAAAACCTCTCCAATATAATCTGGTTTTTGTTACAACTTCGTCTGTGAAATAAAACTGACATTTATTTCGTGTCAAATTATAATTATATAGCCATGCCTATCAACAAAATTATCTACAGACAAAGAAATTCAATTATATGTATGTAGGATTATGTTTATTATACAGGGTGTTTCCTAAGTAATCTAAAATATTATATGGGGCGCTTCATCACTCAATTTTAGAACGAAAAGTTCATATAAATATGTGTGATAAGTCTTGTCGTTAATGAGATACAGGATGTTTTATTATTTTATTAGAAGCAACAACATGTGTTAAACATAAAGAAAAAATATTATATTTCAGAGCATATGTTCAAAATGTCCACCTGCAGCTAAAATGCAAGCATCTGCTCGATGTCTAATTGATTGCCGAATACGTTCGAAGATACCAGGTTTGTTACGAATAAGATTACAGCCTTGTATGATACGATTTTGAAGATCTTGTACGTTTAATATCGGAGTTGTGTAAATGAGCGATTTTAAATATCCCCGCACACAAAAATCCAGAGGATTGTGTCCCGGTGATCTAGGGGGCCACGGGTGTGGAGATCCTCGTCCGATCCAATGGTCTGGAAAAACGTTATTTAAAAACTCGCGAACAATCAATGAAAAATGTGGAGGAGCTCCGTCATGCATGAACCACATGCGCCTTCTAATAATAAGAGGTACATCTTGTAAAAGAACTGGAAGTTTATTTTCTAGAAAATGAAGGTATGTCGCACCGGTCAACCGTGCAGGAAGGAAAAATGGTCCTATTAAATAATCTGCGATGATGCCAAGCCAAACATTGACCGAAAATGTTTGTTGAAATCTTTTTACAATTATGGCATGTGGATTTACATTTGCCCATATGTGGTCATTATGAAAATTCATAATGCCATGTCTTGAAACGTTGGCTTCATCCGTAAACAGAATATCGGCAGCGAAATTGGGATTGTTTGTTATTTTATTTAAAATCCATTGGCAATACTGTATGCGAAGCGGATAGTCAGTAGGTAGCAAATGTTGTACACGTTGAACGTGATATGGATACAATAACTTATCTTTTAAAATATTCCAAACAGTTCTGTTACCAACATTTAGTTCATCAGCAATTTTTCTGGTACTCGTTTCTGGATGTTGATCAATTATTTGAAGAATCTGGTTTTCCAATTGTGGAGTTCTCACAGTTCTGGGTCGTCCAATAATATTCTGTGATTTGGCAAAAGTTCCAGTTTCTTGTAAACGAATATGTAGCTTAGTAAACGTATCTGAACATGGTAAACGATTATTAGGATAACGCTGCGGGCATACATACGTCTAGCCTCTAAGGCATTACCATTAGCTAATCCATACAAGAAGTGCATATTAGCCAATTCAGCATTAGTAAACACAGGCATCGTTGTTAACCTAACACAAAAAGATCGTATTATTAAAAATTTATTGTTCGTTGTTTGCGTTGGTTTTTAGGTTTGACACAGTTGTAAACGTTACTTCAAACGTCACTTATAATAAGCATGTTTTTCGTATTACTTCTAAAAACCAGCAGCGTCGCCAGGAAAAATTAATTTCAAATACAATCACAGCTGATTTATTACAAACAATTCAACACCCTGTATCTCATTAACGACAAGACTTATCACACATGTTTATATGAACTTTTCGTCTTAAAATTGAGTGACGAAGGGCCCCATATAATATTTTAGATTACTTAGGAAACACCCTGTATAGTGGACAATTTAAGATATTTTGAACTGTAAATTGTAAATTTATAATCATAATAATAATGCTCCTTGTATCAATGTATTTTTTGTGAAGCTCTAACAATTCTGTTCAAGGACTAGGAAAAAACATGGCAAAAAAACCTAGTCAGGAGCTTAATTTTATAAAATTCAGGCGTGATTAGGTGATTAAATTATTATAAATAATACTTAAATTCGCTATATCTGTTCTAAAATTGTTTATTATCTTTCCCGGCCTACCAAGTTATTGACGGATTTACATAAAGGACATCGCACTAAAGCTTCACACACGCTACAGATATTCTAAATACTTGAGTCTAGGATTTTCACTACTTACTGTATTAAATCTTGCAAGTGCTGTCACGTAGAAAACTTTAACGTTTCACAGATTATGCCATCAGCTTCTTGTAAGGGTTCCTAAAGACGGATGTCTTCTGCTCCTGCTTGTATATCTTATTTTTTCATTTGCTTTGTGATCGTTACTGTTCGACGAGTTGCATCCATTTCGGGATTGTGGTTACGCCGACCGTCTCGTCAAGTTATATGACTCAATTGAAGTTACTCCGATTCTTCAGTGATTCTCGTATAAATCTATGATAGGGCTATGTAAATATGTAGTTGTGGCCAAGACGTAATAAACTTCAACTAAATGTTCGACTACTACAGATCTGTCTGTTTGAGTATCTCGCAAATGTGTCTATCTGTCCGATGTAACTTTTGACGCATTTTCATTTCAAGTCCATAAATTAATCTACTGCCTGATTTACGAAGCTGATAATTATTCGGCGAGAGTAACTGATCTATCTTCTTCACAGTTTTCAACGTGTAGCAATGTTTGTCCACTCTAACATTTTCTTTAATTTTTATCAGTTATTCTAGCGAGGTAGGGTAGATCCACATGTGTTTTTCACAGTGCCGTTTTTCTTATACATATATCGAACAACAATAAAATTCATATACGCATCTCCTCTCAAGTCGTCCATATTTTATTGAATTTAAGGATATAGTAGTTGATACGTCATCAATGAATTAAAGTATTTGAACCTGGATCTATCATAATAAAAAGGTTATATTTTTTTCCAATGATGACCATAGAGTTAGTATTTAAAAGACTTTTAGACGACAAAATAAATACCAGAAATGTACAACAATCGTAATTTTCACTAGTAGGTATGTTTGTTTTTATGAAAACTAACTTGTAATTTTGACTAGTTTTAAATTTTCTGGGTACCTATGCTGTTTCATTGGAAGTCGTGCTTTACTTTTGTCAGGAAGGGAATTAATCGATAACTCGGTATTCCTTATTATACCAACCAAAATAAACATCGTATTGTTGTTGAATTGGGCGATTCGATAGATATTATACTTATATATTACTTATAAATGTTTGTTCTGAGACAAATATTCAGAATACTCAAAACTTGCTTTTAATTATTGTTCGAAACTTACATAAATAATGCATTTCAAGCAAGAAAAAACAGAAGTAGCAAAATGTCGAAGTCATGTTTTTTACCGTTGTAACTTTGCTGCGTACAAGACAATAGCTACAACATTTTAATAATACGGAGGTGGTTCGTTTAAAATACTGTATTTTTATTTACTCGAAGTACATTAGAATCTAATGTATTCCTGTCATCAACGTATGTAGTTTGAATAAGTGCTTTTTGATGATTATTTAATTATAACTATTTAACAGAAAAGTAGCAGTAATTTATTAATGCCTCTTATACCGATTAGTTATGGATGCTTTTAACAACGTTTCACAACTCAGCACGTTAATGTAACATAAACGAATAAGAGTGCCTCATTTTTTTGAACGTGATTGTATGTACAATTTGTTCCATGTGAAAATTTAGAAACAAGTTTATGTCATTTGTGTTTTTCACAGTAGTACAGCAATAAAGCAAATATTTCTGTTTAAGAAACCACAAATAAGGCGGTCGTTCTTCTTTTTGAACTGGAGCGTCTATAATTATAGAAACGGAAAGAATTATTTTAAGGTATACACCTGCAGGAGGGTGAAAATTCAGCGAAATTATCACGAGTTATGTCGATGATTCCGTTAATTTCAAAATCAAAATGTCGAGAAAAATATTTCATAGTACCTAATCAATCAACAAATACAAACGCGTTGTGGTAGTAGTCTCAGTACCTCAAAATGGTTCAATTTCGACTGAGTCATTGTCCAAATATTGTATTACCAGAAACGACAACTAATTGTACTATGGTTATTAACATCTATGATGCAGATAAAATAAGTTTATCTAAGGTAAATAATAGTACTATTATATTAAAGTTATAAATAACTAAAATTTTACTAGCCAGTTACTTGTCATGATTCACATAGTCAACCGTTTAGCATGACGATGTTTTAATTCATATTTTACAAACGAAACCATTTTCAACACCACTTGTTAGTCTTTTCAGCAATATATTTTCCGATATCATATCGTACGTGTCGATGCAGAGTAGCGCAATATAAATTAATATGCCACACAGCAACACGAAAAATAATATGAAACCACAGACAGCAAAAATCCAAAATGACATTTGCTTTAATCCAGATGGTTCATGATGAATAATTTTAAGATCATGCGATTTTTAAGGAGTTAATATTCGTCTATTAACCTCGAAGTACATGGTTTGCCGGGAACCATCTAATTTTACAAAGAGAAATGTTTTTTTTTCAATATCTGAATGTAGATATCGATTCAAGTAACTAAAATTATATATAACATTGCCAAAAGATTTAGTAATGAAAGATCAGAATTTTAGAAAATGTTTTCTTTTCTTCTTTTGGCCCATTTGTTCCTAAGAATGATTTGTCAAGAAGATAGATAGCCCATTCCATATCTGTTGTAGTGATCGACTGACTTCAGGAATAATAAATTCTTAACTGGTGTAGTAAAAGCCCAGATTTGAATCCGGTAGAATAGTTTTGGTCCATTAATACTAAAGAAACCCCCATCAGAAATGCTCAGAAAACTAAGAGACATCATAGAGCGTAATGATGGAATTATCAAATATTAATTGTTTATTCTTGATTATGTTTTTATGGAAATCGTACTCAACTTACCGTTTTACATTTTTGAAATTAATGTGAATGAGTCGTTATCCTGCTTAATTCTTGAGTTGGTTCGTAAATTCATCAAATAGATATACCTAGAAAAACATTTTTTTGGAATATTGAAGTTATTAAAAATATTAAGGTAAACAGAAGTGGTACGGAGGTTGCCCACGGTTTAAAGTTCACAAAATAAAGTTTCAAAAGCTAATGAAAACTTTATTTAAAGGAATGTAAATAAAAAGCAAATATTATTAGCCCTCATGGAAATTACGAGGTGTTTGAGATGTTTAGAAGTGATTTATATCGTTAATTACTGCTAATAGCACGAAGAACATTTACATATTTACAATTTGAGAAAGAAAAAAAGAATAAAACAAAAAATAAGACTATGCAAAAATATTAAAGAAAGAATTGAAATAATGTTCTTGCATCTTTAAATGATCCTTCTATCATCAATTACCAATCAACTACAGTGAAACCTGTTTAAAACGGAATCGACTGGGACCAAAATATTTTCCTTTATACACAGGTTTCCGTTTTACTCAGGTTATTATACATATATATGTATTAAAATATGACATTCTAATGTTTCATTCAATCGTCCAATCTAAAGCATACCCAACGCGTGAAATTCCAAAATTTTAACGAATTTGCTAAAGTTCTAAGACAAAATAGGCAAGTATCTAAATCATATTGCAGAAAAAGGAACACATTTACATATACATACCTATTTTATTTTATTGATATAAATATATGTATGAACGTTACTTTATCAACGTCCGACAAAAGATCGAACATGTGTGCACAACTATGTGTATTCCCTTTGTATTCCGTCTTCCTATTGATCCGTTTTAACTAGTAATCCACACGTGTGATACATAGACAAAGTGTTTCCTTCATAGGTGGCCATCAGAAATGGTCTGTTTTCTAATCATAAATCAAGCCAAAGACCGTTGCCGGTCATTTGAAGTATGTAAACTCTGTTATTTAAGGTGGAAACCGATTCCGTTTTATGGAGGTTCACAATACTTTTTGGTCTAAATTTATTAGTACGGTTTCGAGTTAAACAGGTTCCGTTTTAAAAAGGTACAGTTGCTATGTTTTTTTACGAGGACGATTCCGGACTATGAAAATTTTCCGCCTTAAACAGTTTTCCGTTTTATCAAGGGTCCGTCTTAGGCAGGTTTCACTGTACTCATTTTTGGTCAGCTGAAGATTAAGTACTTTGGTTTGGAATGTTTTATTTTGGCACTATTATCTACATTGAGATAATTTTCTGGTTAGCTATTTAAGTATTGGAGTAGATAAATAGCGTTAAAAAAATCCCAATTTGCATGAATATTTGCAAATAATTTAAGGACGTATCTGTTTCCACCACAGCAATTTTTTTCTTTATTTTTTCGTAGAACAAAGTGGGGTATCTGACACAGAGATATAGAGTAGGGAGAATGCTCGTATAACATGCGCGAATGTCTAATTTTGAAAGTCGCCATTTTTACCCTTCATACTACCACCTTACTTGGAATTCAATGTTGCAAACCCGTAGACTTAGCATTCCCTACAGAATAATCTACAGAATAATGGTATGAATAGTTTGTTCTAACCCATGGTTTTATTCAATTAAGTAATTTTCAATTGAACAAGCAAAGCTATTGACTCAAATTATTAAAATAATACATATAATTCAAGTGTATTATATTTCATTTCCCTAAAAACTTTCAAAATATTTGCTTTAGACTTAAATTAGAGTATTATAAATATTAGGCATACATTATTCTACTACTTTTAAACCACTCTTGCAATAACCTTCCCATAAGAAAACATAAGTAAAATTAAGAAATTATGCATGTATAATAAAATCAAATGATGAAAATCCTCTCTAAAACGCTTACGTCCTTACACGCTCTCACAGTAGACGGGATATTAAACAAATTCAAATTAATAACTGAAAATGTAAATGTAACCTCAAAAATAATAAATTGTTTTTCGTAAATTCAAAAACAAGCCGAAAAAAGTTATATATGCGTAACCTAGGTAACACAAACTAAATCAAAATTTAGCTGTGCTGTGGTTTATGCGCATCCTTCCTACTCTTATCTCTCTGATTATTTTGTAGGGAATATTTCATCTGTGGGTTTACAACCTTAAATTTTAAGTATGTTGGTAGTCTGAAGGTTAAAAATGGCGACTCCCAGTGTGTACATCAAAATTTGGATGCGCAGTGGTTTATGAGCGTTCTCTTTACTCTATACCTATCTCTGATCTGACGTGATTTTTTGTTCGGTTGTTGTTGATTAGGATACATTGTTTGATTACACAACGTAATATTGCTTACGTTCAGCTCATATCCTATTAATAAACATGCAAAAATCAAGCTTCCACTTCAATATAGGTAGAAAGAATATGTTCCTCTCGGCACATTCATTTGTTAAAAGTTAATTAATTGCATACACAGAGAAATTTTAAAATCTTCAGCCATAAGTCAATTTACGAGTAACAGGTAGATTAAAGAATACTTTATATAAAAAATATGATTTCAAAAATATTATAATTACAGAAATAAGAAATTTATTCTGTATTTTATATACATATACTGTATATCGATTACTTTCGTACTCTGATTCAAGTTTTGTTTTCAGGTTGGAGCTATAATAGGAAGACAAGGTTCAACAATTAGACAGATAACGCAGCAAACAAGGGCGCGTGTTGATGTACATAGGAAAGACAACGTTGGATCCCTAGAGAAAGCTATCACAATTTATGGCAACCCGGAAAACTGCACAAACGCATGTAAACGTATTCTGGAAGTTATGCAACAAGAAGCTAATAATACTAATAAAGGGTAATGTATACCTAGTAAATTTCTATTTAGAGTGCTATACCAAATCGAAACCTAAGCAATTCTTAGCGTGTTATAAATTGGAATTAAATTTTTTCTAAAATAAAGTTACTCTCATTTTATGTACATACACTATTGAGCAAAGATGAGGGATCCCTGTGGAAATTACAATAAACTGCTACATGTTTTGTGAAACTATACATATATTCAAATAAAAACATTTTTTTTTTATAAAACAAAGATTAGTTTCTTATAAAACACAAGAATAGTAATAATAAAACCATAGAACGGAATAATATTTCCTATTTTATTATTCCTTAAAATAACCGCTCTATATTTTTTTTGGAAATACATATCTGGCAATCGCGAGATTAGTTTTTGGACTAGACTACTGGTATAGTTTGCTAGGCATTCACTAATTGCTCCTAGAGTAGGTTTTGGGATGTTGGACAGTGGTATCTTTCATTTCTGTCGTAACTCATCCCACAACAACTCGCTGGGATTAATGCCCGGCGATTGCGGCGGCGAAACCATATTTATGAGGACACCTCTTTTACTTGCAATTAATTTTAACGAAGTCGGGAGGTATGCTTGCGATTATTATCCTGCTGTGTAAACTCCCTGACCAATTAAACTTACTCCCGAAGGAATAGCGTGGTACTCCAAAATGTCTCGATAATTTTCTTTTTTCAACATTTTTTCAATTTGATGCAGATCTCCGACGCCATTAAAGGAAAATGAACCCCAAACTAGCACAAAGCCACCTCCGTACTTAACAGTTGGTGTAACACATTCCGACAGTGTTCTTTCATCAGCTCTTCTTTTAACAAAAGTGCGTCGATTAGTACGGAAGACTTGAAATTTGCTTTCGTTCATTCATGTACTTCATTTAACTGTACACGAATTTCTGGAGATGTTAGGCGTCTGTTTCGTTTAGAAATCAATGTAATTCTTAAATCGTCATTCGGTGAGGTCACTATGGATCTTCCGGAACGTCTTCGTGGTGCTGTGGTTCCGGTTGTCTGATAACGTTTCACCATTCCTTGCACTTCCCGATAAGTTAATTTAAGATTGTGGGCTATTATTCGTAAGGAATTGTTACTTCCATGTAGAGTTATTATGGCACTACGTGTTACCGGACTTGAATAGTTCTCTTCGTTTTGGCATGATATAATTTTTTTTAATTTTTATTCATCAACGCACTCTTCACGACCTGCTCGTACAATTGCTAAATGTAAACTAATATCACAGAATATCTAACAATAAGAATATCCACTCTTTGTCGGGACCTTTGATCTTTCCAAGCGAGATTTCGTGACCTTGCCGCCATTTTGAAAAAACTAAAAGTCATGACCGGAATAAACAAAATTGGTGCCTATATCAGATCAGTATTATAAATTATATGTCATGATCAAAATAAGAATTTATATCTTAAATATTTATGTGAAAAGCGTAATAGGGGTTGTATTTAATTTTATATGTAAGTACAATTTATGTGAAATCATTAACTTTGATCGTGCTAACATTTTATAATTATCGAAATTCAAGCGAGTGAAGGATCTTGCTTAGAATATACATTTTAAAACAATTGACTGACAAATTGTAGATCATAAAGATTTTGAAAATAACATTTCTGTGTTAGGTTGTAGCAGTAAAGAATTTAAAATATATCCGGAAAGTTACCCTCCCTCAAAATAGAAAGCAGAACAAAAACAAACTAGAGCATAAAGTATTTATTGGGTGTCTCTATAATTTGTTTATTTCTAGAAATTAGTTTAAAATTTCTATTAATAAATTTTAATGTAGAATACAGTTTTATGTTTACAATGATGTAAAAAGTGAATGTTTGTACACTCTTCAAACAAGTTTTTGATAATATTATCTCTGCATACTTGCGTTTCAAAATGCAATTGAAATATTACTTCTTACTTTGATGCGTAATATATAAAATTATTATCTAGCATTCCTAAATTGCCAAATGTATCCAAATTAGCATTCTCATATGCCTTGAAATAACAAAATAGGGACGAGTCGTCCAACTCTTGATACCGCCTAGAATATTTCGTGCAAATGTCACATGAATGAATTGCTAAACGTTTTTTCATTAAATAACCACAGATATATCGTGTGATTTTTTTTTTGCAAAATATCGCTTTGTTGTAATTCTGTATTCACTACCATTTCTTGTCGAATAACGATCTCTGCACAACTGTAAGCTGCTTCTGTTCGCTTCCCTCCTAAGTGAACTAGCATGCTATCATTATCCCCTTCACAATTTTCGCTTCCAGAATGGAAAAGCTTCATGCACAGTAGTCTTTTAAAAGACCTCTGAGACTGAATACTGGTGGGATTGATGCAGTTTCCATTTTATTTGCGAACTGTCTCAAAAAAAAATTCCAATACATCTCGATTTAATCTGCGTGTAAATAGGTATTCTATTGCAGTGTGTTCTTTTAGGAAATCCCACAAATGCAGCAAACCATTAAGGTTGATTTCAAAACATTTCAAACATTTTATTTTGTTTGTTCTGTCACTGGTACTGGTGTGGTCATAGACCTTAAGGTTGTCAAAAATGGACCTGCATTTTTGAATGAAAGCCACTTGGTAGTCAACATCTTTAAAAGTTCGATTGTACTGTTTCGTTGAGCTTGTTGTTGAAGAATTCAGTATATCAAAACATTTATCTATTGTTGCGATCAATTCTGCTGTCATTACAGCATTTGCTGGGAGGATACCGAACCGGATATATAGATTTAAACCTGCAGCAACTGTTGCACTGAAGGTCTGTGTTGCGAATTTCACTTTCATTTTCTCAAAGTTATTGGGGAAAATGTGCGCATCTGTGAGTTTCGGAGCTGCTCTGGTACTATATTGCTTATCATGTCTAAAAAATGAAGTAATGTGTTGCCATAAAATTTCTTTGTCTTCATATACAAATTTATATTTGATAAAATTGTTTCTCAGAGCCTTTATGAGATGTGGTGTATCAAACATAAATACAATTTTTTGGTCGTCTGCATAGAAATATGGATGATCGGGATCAATGCCTTGCAGGTGGGTAAATTGCATGTTATTACTACCCATATCACTTATTAAGGCACATATTCGTAAACCAATACTTTGCAACTCTCTTATAACTTGTAATAAAATGTTTCTTAATTTCTGTCCAGTACATGTTCAGTGAAAAAAATAAAAGGAGAGAGGCTGACTCCATTTTGAATAAATTCCCCGGACCATGAACACTGTTGCAACCAAAGCAGGTTTAAATGCCCTCTCTTTCTCACCACTGCATTCGAGACCAACTACTCTGTCTGCTCCTACATTGTAGAATAGGTTTGCTTTTATATTCATCTCGTTCATGCATAACACACAAAATTTGTGTTGTTTTGGGAAATTGTCTACTTTTGTTTTTAACATCTGCAATAAATCCGCACTTATTATGCCTGCGTATATTTTCAAATTTTGCAGAAATCTGTACAATGTTGAAGGACTAGGCAGTGAAAATTTCTCCATTACCTTCTTTTTATATAGTTTTGGACTAGTAGGCCATGCATTCCCTTTTAAATTCATTACTGTATCTTCTACCTTCTGTTGGTATTGAATTTGCATATTTATAAAGTCAGCTAAATCTTTTGATGAGCAAAACTTGTATGTTAAATGCATATAATCATCTAATGTGATATTGTTCATTAATTCTTCCTTCTATACCTTTATCCTTCTTTCCAATTCTTCATTTTTCTTAGAGAGCTGATTGCATGTATTTTGCTGTAACTTTATTTTTTTTCGCAGGTTTTCCTTGCGAGGTAAATGAGTTGTCAGCTTCGGTGTTGTTTGAGTGCT
>ML219260.1:18777-30429 GCA_004785975.1 Popillia japonica
TAGCAATGGGCAGTGAATGTAATATCAACCGCTTGCAAGTGCTGTATACCACGATTTTGAAAATTTAAAAAATGTATCCGTATAAACTGAAAATACTGTTTGAATTAAAGGAGTCAGATTTGGCTTCTAAGTACGACTTTTTTGTCTGTGTAAAGGCTCAGATGGGAATTCAACCCGAATGGTTATTCCGTATTTTATGGACAAATGAGGCACATTTTACTCTGAATGGTAGGAGTCAATATTGTAGAATTGTAAAATTGTAGAATTTTGTCTACAGCAAAACAGCAAGAAATCGTTAAATCTCCATAACAAGAAAGTCAGCCTTTTGTGCGGTTTTACGCTGATTTTACCATTGGTCCGTATTTCTACGAGGAAGTGCAGAATGGAGAAGCCGTATCGTAACTGTAAACGGTGAACTATACATGCAAATGTTAAGAGATTATGTTAAGAGATTATCAACAACATCATTTTTATGCAGGATGTAGCAGCCCTGCACAGTTTCCGACCAGTCAGAAAATTGTTAACCAACGTTTTTCAAGATTATGTGTTAAGCAGACATTTCACAAATTCATGGCCACCTAGTCTTAACCCAGCGAATTACTGGCTGGCTTTGGAGTTACTTATTTAACTTAGTGTTTGAAAGACGACCAACAACGCTACAAGAATTTAAAGACAATATTACAGAGCAAACTGGCGCAATTCAACCAGAAATGCTTTCTGTGCATCATGACCAGGGTCAGAGAAATCTATATCTTCCTGAAAGCTTAGCTTCGTGCCTCGTGATGGAATACCTATTGCGCGCCCTTGTTGATATACTAGTTGGTTTAGAAGTACGTATGTTTTTAAGCACATATGTAAATAAAAATTAAACCCTCCGTAATGCACGATATTCAGCCGCACTTTAACGATTTCGTTGCTTTTCAAAGCTCCCGTTCGGGGGTTGCGTTTTATAGATTACCTCGGTTACACCGAGCAACTTTTAGTAATAGTCCGCTATCATAGTAATAGTATTCTTCCAGCGTAACTTTTATTGCTTCTCCATCTTTTTCACATTTTTGTGGAAACGCACACATTGCTTCCTGCTAGTGGCACCTGCAAGTAGTCCAAAAGGAAGAGAGAGTTGCATCCCACCGACAGTGAAACCACGGTTTTCTTAACATTCATTTTCGTCTAATTCTGTAGATCTTTCATTAGTGCGCGAATATCGAGGCCGACAAATACTCCCCCTGTAAATTTTACCTCAAATAATGCAAGGATTTTATCACACAGGTATTTGAAACATTCTGCTTCTTTAGAAATATCTTTTACAAACTGTTTCATTATTCCAACTTTGCTGTGGGTTGGAGGCAGGAACACGTCTTTGAGAGCACAATATTTTTCTTTACGACGTTGTTTATCTTAACGCTCGACTCAAATCTGAGATAGTCTTGTGGAGACTATAAAAAAGAATAACTAAAAAGGAAGATTACCTGATGCTTAATGAAAAAATCCGATGTGAAGGAAAGAAATTAATTTTCTCCGTAATGCCGTGTATTTCGTTTTCAATAAAATAGCATCAGAAATAGGTATTTGGCCTGTAACAGGTTAAATAAATCTTATCTGTTTAATTTCTCTGAATATTTCGATCTTCATCAGGAGAATTCTTATAATATATTATCAATATCACATAATCTATACTAAAATTTAAATACCTGACATAATGTTCACTAATATAATATCTTGTACAATTTTTATCACAGTAAAGATGGGATATTTTCCATCAATTCATTATGATTATTGGTGCCAATTTACTTAATTTTGTATACACTACTGTTTTCTGCATAAAAACGATTTTTTATAAATAAAAAAAGCATTTAAAAAATTCTTGAAATGGTTCTCTCAATTACTTTTCCCGAAAAATGTTAACGTCATCATGATATACATATAATACCAATTGTGTAAATCGTGTTAAAAGATTTACAAGTTGTGGAAATATTTTCAGTTAAAATCATCCAAGCTCCAACTGTACCTTGAAACCGGTTAATATCCCTTTACAAAAATCATGGTGTATCTATATAACTGTATAAGGACCGCGTAAAAATGTATATATGGTCGCTTTTTGCAACTGTTTTTATACACATTATTAGAAACAGTGTTGCCACTTTTGTGTTGTAGATATGAATGTGTCTATACACCTTTAATCTGCATATCATATGTTAAGTGCAACTGGATACTATCTCTCAAATATCTAAATTATATTTTACTACATTATTCACTGTTTTTGCAACGCTCGGTTATGTATTGCAGAACTATCAATTTGCAGAACTTGCAGTTTCAGCAAAAGTGAATGTCATAGTTACCGATTCGTTTTGTTCGAAACGATATCGAAATGGAATACATTGACATTGAGTGTAATTAATTAAATTCCAGTGCAAGTTTTTAGTTGGCATTCATGTGCAGCAGAAGTAATTTTAGAAAGTTTTTCTAGTTCTAAACATGGGAGATGACGTTGATCTCGCATGTTAAAATGATTACCTTTGTCTGACCTACCTCGCTTTGAGAAAATCGAAGGTATTAAGCAGCAAATCCGGCTTCACATATACATAAGTATGAAGATTGAGTTTTGAGCTTCCTGAATCTTTAAAATATATAAGGAAACATTCTAAACCAATTAAAATGTTATTCAATGATGGGCCTGAATTTTATGAACAATAGTGTTAAATCTATGCTGCCCTAGCATTTATCTTTAAATTATTATAAGTTTATCAAAAAATGTTACACAAACAATTATAGAAACAAACAGCACTAGCTATATGTATGTATATAACCTTGTTAATCCTTCCATTACACCTTCCACTACACCTTCCATATATCGGCAGATATACTTTGAATAGTCTTAATGTCGATTTGAAGAACATTCGATCTCATTTCTGCGAAGCAGTTAAAGTTAAACTCGGCGTAACGCCTGCACGACCAACACATTTTTCTTACTTCAAATCTACTTTGCGGAGTGTAAATCAGAGTTACTCACTAGCCAAATTAGTCCCTGAATTTGCAGTTGTTGATGTAATTGAACTGATTAAACACGATTCTAAAAAAAGGTTAGTACAGTTATTTATATGCAGTCGCAAATGACGTTATAAGCTGCAACTGCGTCATTGTTAGCACTTTCAAAGAGAATTCGAAAGAAAACGACAAGACAGATTATGCTTATCTTTTGGAACGAAATTAACAATTTTATTATTTATCTAATATCACATTTTGGTAAATATGCATATTCTCTCTTAGCAACAGTGACCTAAAAATTATATCTTCAAAACATGGCACCAACTACAACAATTACGTCTCTATAACTTTCTACCTTTATGTTTACAGGGAAATATCGCTTAAAATTTTGGCACACAACAATCTCATCGGTCGTATAATAGGAAAAGGTGGAAATACCATCAAACGAATTATGCAGGAAACGGAAACGAAAATAACCGTATCCAGTATTAACGACATCAATTCCTTCAATCTGGAACGTATTATTACGGTTAAGGGTAGCATAGAGAATATGAGTAAAGCTGAAGCTCAAATTAGCGCGAAGCTGCGACAAAGCTACGAAAACGATCTTCAAGCGATGGCTCCACAGTCTATGATGTTCCCTGGTCTTCATCCGATGGCAATGATGGCAACTGCAGGTATTTGAAAATTGTTATGTTACTATGTTCTTGCGACAACAAATGTCCGAACACCAGAGAATTTAATTTAAATTCGTAATTTCTGCTGAATTTCTTTTTACAATTGCCCATGCTGCTGTAATAATAGGCTTGACTTTAATGATTATCTTAGGCTACTTAAGGATGAACTAAGAATCCCTGAGCAAGTGGATCATAAATAGGTCAAGTTCACAGTCCATCATGAGAACACAAATGAGACTATGAATCTAGAAATGTATATGCTGGAAGTTACATATATTCAAAGTAACAAAATTGTATAAGATGAATGAATATAAGTCAGGATAATTATCCTTTTTGATCTATTGTTTTCAATATAGATATTTTCTCGGTAAATGTACCAGAAAGGTTTTTTCTTCATTGACGCACTCGACAGACACACTGTATATATACACCGATTTCTATAATATAAATGGAAAGGTATAACCTCCCTTCTGGTTTAACAATTTGAATTAATATTTCAAAGTATGTTTTAACAGCTCTTACCCAATATTAACTTAAGTGCGAGACTTTCGATTACTCCTTATTCTTTGGGCACGTTTGTGAGGTTTGTCGATACCGCTAGGGGATAATGTAGTATAATACTGTTTCTAGTTAGAACCGATTAATTGAAAATGAAAGCCAATGCAAAATATGTAATTATTTCAATTTAATGTCATTTGTGACCCCCGGCCGATTTTCTGGTAGACCCAGTACACAATCAGCCTCAGCTATATCATATACATATGTATTAAGAATTCACACAAACATAAATATATAAGGGGGTTAAATATCCTTTATTTGTAAAAACAAACTAATTAGTTTTTCTGTGGAAGAGTTAATAGAATTAAATAGAGAAAGTCTACTTTCTTTACAAATATATTAGTAATCATCTTAGTATCATTTTTTTTTATTCAGAATAATCGTTTTTTTAGTTGACAATGGTGTGTTTCCAAAAGCAATTAAGTAATTTCAAATTTATGGAAAAATATTCCTCAATCATATTTTATATGTATGTTTAAACCTATTGCAGTTATCTCCCAATAAAAAGATTTGCATTAATTTCGACACATACACTTATTTATATGACAATGTTTACATTCCATCAGACAGAGCTAGATAGTTGTTATAGGTAGCGAAAATGTTATTTTTAAAGTATTCATTGTATTATGTTTCAACTACTGCTTTGTGACTATTTTAACCATCTGTTGGGCGCGATGCATCTCTCAAATGCATCCGTTCATTTTTTGAAAGTATTGCAGGATTGATGTAATTTTGGGCGTCTCTCTACTGTAGGTTGCTAACTTATAGTGGAAGGGTTACTGTATAAGGATTTTATTTGGAATTGTACATATTAGATGCCTCCGGCAGTGTACCCAATATAATAATAATAATAACTATCTATTCAAGTCAGATTCCAGATAATTATAGAAAAATTATTATGGTCATTGAATGTAATCGATTCATGCACAATATAAAGTTCTGGATTTTCGGTTAATGCATGAATTTAATATTAATCAAATTATGATTTTGCTGCAGGTATCGGATATGGTTCCAGAGGTCTATATACTGGACAGGCACCGTATCCTGGAATGTACCCAGCAGCTGGTGGACCGCAGGTTGGTGCTGGTGATAGTCAAGAAACCACATACTTGTACATTCCTAATAACGCTGTAGGGGCTATAATTGGTACAAAGGGTTCTCACATACGAAATATTATTCGGTTCTCGGGCGCTACTGTAAAGATAGCGCCATTGGACGAAAGCAAACCACAGGATACCCAGACGGAGCGTAGGGTTACTATCGTAGGATCACCAGAAGCGCAGTGGAAAGTAAGAATATTTTCATATACATATGTTCTAAACATAAAGTGCTATTGAATTACAAAACCTTCTGTTAGTGTTAAAAATTTCGAATCGCTTGTTTATAACTAGAGTCGGGAGGTTGTGAGCAGTTTCTCATTGGCGTTACGTTCAGTGGCAAGCTAGTTGGCATCAATATTCATTGTAAATTGAAAACGAATAATTTAGAAAAATATATCATAGTTAATGCGACGCTGGGCTGACTGACATTCGCTTGCGAACTGCACTGAACGTTCTCACTCTGTTTATAATCGAATTTTAAACTGCAACCAATCATAGCGGAGTGCCAGCCCAGCCGTAACTTTGCTTCTACTAGTAAAATCTAGTGTTTGGTATGCTATGGAAAACTATTGGGCTATTAAAATACAAATGGTAATTATTCAATGTGGTATATTATCTACTACACTAATTCTTACTGCAAAAAACCGTTATTTTTTTCTTCTTTTGAGTCGAAACCATTGAGAAAACCATCGTGAATTAATAAACCACAAACTACTAATTCGTTTAGGCAGGACAGTCAAATTGACAAGCAAATTAGTTTTCACCCGCTTCACCACAATCGATCGAACTGCATCACTACAATTCCACTTTGATGTAATTTGATTTTCTTGTAATGGTTGTTGCTTTCTCATTATCTTTGCTTTTTGTTACACAATTGCTAAAAAATAAATTTATTTTAATAACAAAGCAAAAAGTCTATTTATTATAATGCATGATGATAGATGCTAAATCTAATGCTTTGTTGTTTCTATAGGCACAGTATTTAATATTTGAAAAAATGAGAGAAGAAGGTTTCGTAGCCGGTGCTGATGATGTAAGACTGACTGTAGAAATAATGGTGCCGAGTTCTCAAGTAGGTCGTATTATCGGAAAAGGCGGGCAAAATGTTCGGGAGCTGCAAAGAGTAACAGGTAGTGTCATCAAACTCCCTGAACAAGGTACGAGCCAGCAAGATGACGAAACAACGGTACATATCATCGGTCCTTTCTTTAGTGTTCAAGTAAGTGTATTTATACAATTTATATTTTTTTAATTTGATTAATTGCGTTCATTACTTTTAAATACTTATATTATATGCGCTACAAAAATCACAGTATTTTTGTTTCTTAATTTCAGTCGGCGCAGCGACGTATAAGAGCTATGGTTCTGCAGTCAGTAGCACCACCACAGGGTAGACCCCGCACGCAACGGTCGCAAAAAGAACCAGGTCAACCATCCGAAGCACCATCGGATCCGCAGCAGTAACAATAACTTCAAGTGACCAAAAAGTCCCACTGCCCCACCATAAGCATGGGTTTATGTATACCCTATTTGTATATAACATCTCGAGGCCTTCCACTACGCAATACTGTCCTTCCATTGTGTATGAATGCGCTCTGAAGAGGGACCCGCCGAACAAATTCCTCTATTACGTCGATATAATACACAAAAACAGCCACTACGAGACCGACAAATAACTATCCGCTACAGTTACGTGAACGTGCAGTTTTCCTTCCAATCTGTTATTTATCCTTGATTTCTTTACTTTTTCGCCTTATACGATAGAACAAACTCGATTATCGTGTCGTATATATATATATTATCTATCGCCAATCGAAATACCTCAAGATAAGTGCATTTCTCACAGTGCTTTCAACAGTCGGATGTCGCTATCCGATTATATATTTGTATATGTTTCACACATTATGCCTGTATGGAAACTAGATTGACTTCCTTGTTTCTGCAGGACAGAAGATTTATTTATTCACGTTGATTTTATCAGAGAGAATATTGTTAGATGATGATTATTACCATTATTACTGCTATTAGATTACTTTACATACTTCCAGATATACAACTTGCCGTTAATCAGAGAGGTCTCTTATTGTTTTTGAACTTTTTTTCTACTATTCATTTTAACATTGTCGTTTGTGATTTTTTTATATCTTTTATTTTGGTGGAAAGTCTTAGAGAAGGAACTGAAACAATATGGTGTCATAAACTACGTGCCCAACAATACAATCTACCTCAGCAAATCAAAATATATTAGATGATTTATAGCCAATAGTAAATTTCCGTTATACATACAGCAACCGACCATAGCAACCTCAGTTTTTACAGTTTTCTATATATTTATACATACACAATACACGCAAGTATAACAAACACGTATACACAATACGCACAGCTGCAAGAGAAGTTTTTATTATTTTTATAATATATATAACATTGAAAAAACTACCAAAGATGAAATTATTAAACGAATATCGAAATATTTGCAAACTTCTGCAAATTCAGTATTCGTAGCATACTGGCAATCCGAAGACACCGATTTTTGACACAGGATACAAATATTTCAAAAAGAAGAAAATAAAGAAGTAATCGGAACACTTACACAGCCTGATTTTTCATATACATCTAAACATCAGTAAGAAATACATGTGCTACATTGCAGGCGGGAAGTTCCTCAAGAGGTCACATGTAAACAACACGGGATGACATACGTGAGCGGAAGTTTATCCCGTATTGCTTATGCGAGCCAATGTGACTATTTATATCATTGTGTGATTGTGTTTTTTATTATTTTATATGAATAATATATATATAAGTATACATTTACAATATGGTGCCGTGTTCGCGAACTAAGCACAACCCCGACGCTGTACAAACTGAACATAAGATACGGAGAGACTGAATTACACAAATACATGCAGTGTTTCGCGTTGTGCTCTTATAGTGCTGCCACCTCTGTTACGCGAGATAAGAAAAACTGTGAACGTGTGAATGAGTGACATTTTTTAACTATTATATTATTGTTAGGAGATTGTTAAAATTATTCGAAGTATTTGCTGTAATTATTACCAGTACAGCGCCCAAATTTTATTACACTTGGATTTTTCCGAAATATATACATAATTACATTCCAATAGAAGTTACTAGTCCTGATTTTTATATTTGTTAATCTTTTACCATCGCAAAAAATAAACCACTCACCAACACACGCAAGAATGTTATTTCTAATAATTGTTATCAGGATTTTTTTTCTTGACTTGAAGGAAACATATATGCACAAGTTATCGTATATGTATATTATACAGAACAAAGATCAACAAATAACAATAGATAGGTACAATTAATGAGCGAAAGTCAGGATTGATACATTTTTTTGGAATGTAACGTTATTAAGCGACTTGGTAAATATTTATGTTTCTTAATTTCGTTAGCCTTTGTTTCTGTGTTTGTAGCAGATGAAACTGTATCATTTTATCATTCGAAAATTTAATAAATGAATTATAGGTAATTATGTAAATAATAAATACTGTATTGGAAAAATCCGACTTTTAGGTGCGAGCGTTGTACAGGTGAAATATATTGATACCAAATGGGACGAGGCTAAAGCCTTAACGCAGTCCGATACCTTGCGTCAAGGTCGGCTGCAATAAAGTACAAAAAATATAAAACACGGAAGGTGTAGAAAGCGCCGATGGGCCTCTTGTAAAAAAAATTATTTTTGATAAAATTGTTTGTTGGGGAGGATATTTTTTGTTAGATTTTTAAAAATTATGGACGAATAGCGGGATCGCTATTTTGATTTTGTGAAAAAAATGGATATATTACTAATTATTATTATATAATATTAATATTTATTATTATGTATAAATGAAAAATTAAATTATTTGTATAGATTTTATTAAAGTGTGCCAAAGTGCAAGGATGTTACCAGAGAACGCTTAGGATCTTAGAAACTTAAGGGTTTACGCATTTTGTTTCGGCTATGGTGAATTAGCACTTTACCCGCCCATTACTACGGGCCAGGTACAAACAACAACAATTCTACACACACACACATGCGCTCAAAAAAAACAATTCTGATGCAATCAAAACAATTGTACAAAATTAAAGTGGAGTACAAACGCAAAGTAGTTCATTGTTAAAGGTCATAAACTGTACTTCAAAGAATAAGTTAATCCATTTGTTTCACATCGCAATTTGAGATATGAACATCGAATAATAAAATCAAGTTGAAAAATCTAACATCTTTTAGTTTTCTTAAATTTTTCTGTCAGGACAAACACATTCTTAAATTTCAAAATTAAAATTACACACAATTTACAATTAGCCCCCCTACAAAACAAAAGAGGATCGTTTAGAATCGAGCAATTTCTCCATCCACTAAAAACTTTTAATGTTTGCCACCCACGCACAAATTTTAATTCGAAATCATTTCTTTTTATAATTAGATATGCAGGGACGGTCTATATCTATCACATGTCTATAATCAAAAAGAAACTTATTGATGAAGTTGTAAATGCATAATAATCACGTTTTGAGAAATAGATACCTTATAGATGTAAATTATTGTAACTACATATTTGTGTGGCGTCAACTTCAATGTTTAACTCTAACTCAATTGATATACAACTTCGTCGATAATTGAAATCAAATTAACTGTAACATTGGAATGCTTACATTGACCTCCATATTATGTAATATGTAATTCTGATAAATCTCTTGTTAGATTGATCGTAAACCGACCCAGTACATCATCTGTTCACTTCATAACATCTGCAGATATTGTACAGGTCAATATTTTAAACTTCTGTATAAGTATATATACAGATAATACGTAAAAGTTCACACATGCTAAGTATCTGAATACTAACCGTTTTTAAAGTAAAGTGTTCTTTCCAGACTAATCACAGCCACCGTTTACGGTTAATGTTTGTAAACTTCTACGTATCATCTCTATGGATCTTAACAAATAAATAGCCCACGTGTTTCTCACATAAATTCTTCAACAAAACAGGTTATCATATAGATTAATGTAAAAACCTGAACATTTAATTTTACAAACTTACAGAAGAATATGAAACGAGAACACAGGCGCAAGACTATTAAAAATACCATTTAGTCTGTTTACCAATAACTTCAGAAACGGTACTTAGATTACGTTGGTTGTAATGTTAACTTCTGCTTAAAACAAAGACGTTGTCAGATAGAAGCATTGGTATCCATATTAATGTATTATACCAATTATAACAGAAATAATAATGTTGGAAATGGTATAGTGCCTAAGATAGCGGTTGTGCACATTCGGATCTCATCCTATTTACAATCGGCTTAAATGTATATGTTTTATTGCTTTTTACTGTTGCACTGTTTTTCGTCCATTTGTACACAAATAAACATATTGTATAATAAATAGTAGTTGTGTATTAAATTTTCAATTTCTCTTTTATACTTGTATAAAACAAATTATGGAGATGTTATTTTAAAACATTGCAATCCGATTGTGCTAACTGCCAACAAAACCCACCTGTTAACGAACTAGTTTGATTCCTACATTTTATTAAAGTAACTGTTCTTGATACTAATGGATGTTATAAACTAGAAGTCACTTTGTAAAACACAATAATAACGAAATAAACCATTAGTAATTTTCATTATAAATTATTGGAACATTTTAGTTCGCATCAAATATGTTCGTTTGACAGGAATTAAAAAAAATAGATATAGTTAAAATTGCATTTCATATTATTATTGCATAAGTTACTCCTTTATAATTATATATAAATATACCTTTTTTGTTGATTTCAAGCAAACCTTATTACATAGAGCAAAGTTGTAGTAATTTGATATATGATAATTTTTGATAATGTTTACGTTGAAATCAAATAGTTATAGTATTTTGCATATATCACACCTGGTAAAATATAGTTTTGTGTTCTCTTTGTTTTTTGAGTGTTTCCATATTTTTTCTTGATTCGAGAAAACTTATATCCTTGAAAGGCAACTTACACTCTAACCTAAAGGATAATATAATGTAAAACAAAAGTAAAAAATAAATGGCCATAATTGTAATAGTAACGCATGTAAGCTTGCTATACAAAGGATATAAGTTTATTAATAGTTTATAGTACATGTTACACGCTGGAAGGAGACTGATTGTGCAAGGAAACCAGCTGTTGTAGATTTATCGTACCTTAGGTTTGGATATGTGTACCATTCCGAACAAACTTTTACTGCTTGTTTGTAAAAGATAAGAAAAAACAATAAACACTGTCCGACCTAAGAAATAAACTACCTCAATAATTAATATATTTCTATTAAAAGTATGTTGTTCAAGTTTTTTT
>SMLS01072550.1:0-23369 GCA_004785975.1 Popillia japonica
TTGTGTATGCGTGCAAGAATGAATCAACATCATCTATTATCAAAGTATATTCATTTAATATTTATTCTTCTTTTCTCTTTTCTTTCTGTTAAAGAGGACGCGAGTGAAGGAGCCGGTGAGAGTGGTGGGACTTAACGGTGGATGGATACTTGGGAAACGCGCGCTGTTGTCCTCCTATTGCGAGCATCAGCCTCTTAAATGCCGGAGTCGAAAGGGCGAATAAACGCGTTAAGAGCGAATGGGAAAGATAAGGAGCGAGTCAGAAAGAGGATGAGCGAAAATCGAATAAGAAAATAGGATGGACGGTGAGAATTAAAGAGAGAAAGATAATAGAGCAAATGGAGAGACACTTTTCCACCTCATCTATCATAGATCGTATCTCTCTTCGTACGGGGGTTAGTCGGTAAGAAAATGAATGAGATGAACGATCGTTGTATGTGTATTAATCGAAACTGTTTTCTTTCTTTATTAAAAAAAGAAGAAACGATTGTGTTCAATCACTTTTAAATGAATTAGAGAAATTGGGAGAGGAAACAGGGGGAGAAACAATGAGATAGAATAGTCAAGATAGTGAGGGTGACTAGATGTGAAAGTGGTTACATTTTTTGGAGATGGCGTCGAAAGTTTCGCATCTGAGCACTAAATTCTGGCGCATTCTAGCTAGAGAGGAAGATAATTTAAATTGCAGAAAGATTTACGAAATCTTCCTGAAATAACCGTTCTTCCGTTTATTCCTGATCGTATATCCTAATCTTATTTTCTTATGCAGCAAGCCATTGAAAGTAGGTTAAGTACTTTAGCCACTTCCATATGATGACTGATAACATTTATTCGAACTGAACGTTTGTGTTCAATTCTTCGAGAATAATATTCAATTCCAGAATGCATTGCTGATCTTCATAAAGTATATCTTCAGTAAGTGTTTGAGTATAAGCTTTTTAGAATGTTCTCAAGGCCATTCGGTATGGTATTGATGAAAATCCAAAACTGTCCATTTCAGTCATGCCCTAACAGACAAATTTTTCCTATGGAATATGTCAATAATGATTCCAAAATAGCCTTAACACAACTTTCTTCTCAGATGATGCTTGGTTTTATCTTTATAGATAAGTAAATTGACAGAATATAAGGCTGTGGTCACCGAAAAATCCTAATTGATTTTGTTGAAGAATCACTACATCCTCAAAAAGTTAGTGTTCGGGTTGAAATATGGCGAAGAAGATTGGTGGATCCATTTTTGTTCAAATGGTCGATAAAAAATTACTAACTGGGTATTTCCAACAAAATTATGCAACCGCCTACACGAGCACAGAAATACTTGAATATCCTCGAGAATTTTTTAATTATTGAATTATGAGTAGAACACTGAAATTTCATATCAATCTAGATTTCGCGATTTAACTATATGCGATTTTTTTTTGTATGATCATATATCAAAAATTCAATTTATTCAACGCCAATACTTAACCTAAAAGAACTAAGAATTTGTGTAACAGAAAAATATCAAGTGATCCACAATTGACTGGGGAGGTGGCTAATGTACCAACAAGAAATATTTACATAAATCTACACTTGACGGTCTACCATAATTTCGATTTTTTTGATGGATTTATATCAATTTAGCCACAAAAAAGGTTTCGGAGTAAATCATCGAATAAAATTAGTTATATCTGAGATTGATTAAGCATTTTAACCAACCTATATGCCCTATATATGTATTTGGCTGACTTTTGTGAATCATGATGAAGTCCTTCATTAGAGTTTGCCATCAAAAGAATAACAATATTAATTCTACTTACTATACACAGAAACAATAATTAAATTAGTTGTGTTATATGGCCATTGCCTTCATCTGTACAGTATAATGTTCTTCTTTTAACCGAATTAATAACATTTTCCAATTTATTATCCATTTTATTAATTTCTTCGACCTTATTAGGGATCCTTTGTTGCAGGTCGATAAGATCAAAAACACGACTTGCAAAAATAGAATTTTTTAAGTGCGACCATAAAAAGAAGTCATATGGTGTCAAATTCGAGGAACATGGTGGCCAAATTATTCGCTTATTTGAACTACTAATGCGATCTGCAATAATTCTCTTAAAAAACCAATATTTTCATTGGGAGTGTGTAGATATGTTGAAAGCAACCTCGCTGTAGTTCATTGTCGAAATTTTGTATTTTTCATTGACATACCTTTAAAAAAATATAAATCAATAATCCTTCTTTGACAAACAGCTGCCCAAACTTTAATTTTTTGGGGATGCAATGGTGCTTCCACAGAAAAGTGGGGAGCATTTGCGATCAATATTTTCATATTTTGCGAAATTACATAACCAGAGAGATGAAATCATCATTCATCAGTAAAGATAACCTTTTCGATACCTACATTATTAACAACCAGCCGGATAATAAATTGTTGACAAAATTCTTGTCGTTTGGTTTGTCCGTTGGTAGTATATCATGGGTTGCTTGCAAACGATAATGATGTAAATGAAGGTCATGTTTAAGAATGCGTCTGCAAGTGCCATAAGAAAGATCAAAATCTTGCCACCATTAATTTTACTGTCGCTTCTAAAGCAAATCTCAAGCAGATACCTACCGTTTCTGATGTCCGATGATTTACCAAACTCGCCAAACAGCTCGTTTTATAAACTTTGCTCTCGCAAATAATGATAGCCATTAAAAGCTCCCGTAGAATACGTATGTACGTGAACATGAAGATAGTACCAATAAAAGGTCTAAATTAATTTGCAAGTATTATTCCCAACAGACTGCAATATTCACCACTAAATCGGATAGAAATGTTTATTACTTTATTTATCATTAGATGCATCATGTGAATCTTTTGAAAGCGTCATTCTCTATTAATAAATATTTCGAATTTTTATGCGAAGCCTATTCCTCTGAAGAGAAATTCGAGAACCGCACTCTCACAACAACACGCCATCTCTTAGTCTACATTATCCCAACCGAATATTCGAAAAGTGTGCGTCGATTTTACACTTCCATTTTTCGCGAGGCACGTTTCGATGTAGCGAATACGGGGGAACATCAGATATTTGTTTTTTTCATCCAATATTTGTACGTCTTCGTTCATTTTTCCTTATTTTCGCGTATTCGTCCGTAGGGAGGACGCGGATGATGGAAAAATTCTTATCGCATTTGATTTCCTACGTGGTGGAATCATTACATTACGTTCTATTACTGTACATATTTTCTCCATTTCATTTTGAAGGAGAAAAAACGACAATATAGTTTAAACGTATGTAGATGATATCAGCTAGCAAGAGAATATTCAGAGACTATTATCAGAAATGTCCTACTATATTTTGTTTTATTTAAATATTTTGCGAATTAGTTTTTGGAATTCAAGAAATTAAAACCGTTTAATTTCCTTGCAGTGATGATCTAATAGGTTTTATCAGAGGTATTATTAAAAATGCAACATTGCACCAACAATTCCTCACTAAAGTTTTATGAATATTGTACCTCCTCCAAAAATATTATTAATTAATTCCATATTGGGAATCCATTTGGGGTCTTATGCAAGTGGCTTCTTCTGGAGCAAAGAGCGGCCAGGGATACTAGTAGGTTACGGTAAGTCGACGTGTCAACCACGACAGAGGCAAAGAACCTCCTCACCCTCAGAAGGTTTTCCCTTCTAACACATTTTTCCATAATTCTCTGATGGCACTCAAAAAATATTTCAACATTATCTTGTAAATTTGCAGCTGTCGATGGACCAAGTTGGTGAATTGTATTTCATGTAAATGAAGAGTTCTCAGCTCCAATCACAATTGCAGGTGTTAGAAAATTCATTCTTCTAATTGTCGAGAATCTTTACATTGAAGCTTTTTGCATTTTAGAGGGACCAGCTATATACTTCAATTGCAGTAGGAAACTGTAGTAGGTTTGTTAAGTCATTATTATTTTGTGTTTTAGGTTTTTCCCTGTTTTCTCGAATTCGAAAGTTATATTTTCAAAGCAATTTTTGTGAAACTAGCTATACACCGTGTCCAGTTTAAAATGCAGTACATGGAGATATTGGAAACCGTTGCAGCTACAACGTCGGTTAAATGGGAGAAAAGTTGCGTGTTTATTTGACCATGAATAATCCGACATCAAATTTTGAAATTTTTGTTTCGTTAGGCAGATACAGGGTGAAAAAGAGAAAAATGCATTTTTGAAAATCTACCATATTTTGTTTCTTAAAAGAGATAAATTTACAAAAATTGCAGGCTAGAAATAACAAGTCATGAAGATTTTAGAAATGATTTCAAAAAAATCTAGGTCTACTAGATTTTGCGTGACAATAATCAACTTTTGTTTTTCTTATGGCAGCCATATTGGATTGTGACATTTTTAATATCTTCAAAAAAAATGCTATTCAATGATGTATAACATGTTTATATTCAAGATTGTACAAACATGAAAAATAGAGAAAGTAAGATTTTAACATAGTAGGCCATGGAACTGTGGATAACTTAAGTGTATACTGATGAAACAAAATATCTTTAACATTTAGTTTGTTAGTGTTCATTAGATAAACGTGGTTAGGTAGCTGAATCATTAATGTAACAACTGTTCAAATAAGCCACCCTTCATTCGTATGCACAATCTACATCGTGTTAGTACTGCCTCACAAGATTGTCTAACCATGTTCGGTGTCATTCCATTCATTGCTTCTTCAACTGCTTGACGTAATTCTTCCACGTTTTCATTTGGATTTTCATTATGTTTTTCGATGAACCATTGACAGAATTGTGCTCTCCGTATTTCGTCACCATTTTGAAGCCCTTGACTGGCTCTTTCACGATAAGGTTTGAATTTAGCACACTTTAAAATGATACCAGCTGTTGATCTAGCGGCGCCAAGTGTATTTTCAATTACCCGTAAAGACGTCCGGGGATTTTAAACTTTTAAACTAAATTCATGGTCAAATAAATACGTAACTTTTTTCACCCATTTAACCGACGTTGTATCTCCAACGGTTTCCAATATCCCCATGTACTGCATTTTAAACTGGACACACCGTATTATGACTTCAAATGGTCGGTTTTGGATCAGTCTAAAGCTAAACATTGAATGAGGATGGCTGCATTTTATACCACACATGATAATTTGTCATTTTCTTAATACTAGTTGCAATATTTTCCTAGGCTGTGCTGCTTATCTGACTACCACTGCAGCTTGTACTGCATAATTTAGTGTGCATATAAGTGTTTAATGGCTTTGTTAGAATACTATCCCTTCATTTATGACTTTTTATGTATTGACTACATATTTATCTACATCTATTTCAAAAAAATTCTATTGACATTTATGATTTCTAGAAACGTTGAAAATGAATGAACAAGAATATATTTTAAACTTACTAAAACCTATAATATTCTCCCTAGCAATGCTGTCTTTTGTGCTCAGATGCGTCAATTTCGACAGAAAAGAAAGAATTCTTAATAAAACATTCACCATATCATAAAGAAACAAATATGTATATTCATTAAATAACACGTATTCTAAGCTGACAATAATGTTGCTTGACTCTCGAGTCCTTACTAAATCTATGTGTAAGAGGGAGTGACTATAACGTAATTAAAGGGCGAACAAATTATTAGAGAGAAAGGGCGAAGCATGTACGCTACCCCCTCGCAAGATCCAACTTGAAAGCGGTGTCCGCTTTGTACATATTCGCTTCGATATTTATACATTATTAGACATTACATAATATAAGTAAAACATTTTCTTACTGATAAACCCTTGTATTTAACGATCTGTAGTCCTGTAAGTACTCCGTGTATATATGTATATTTTGATTATCGATAAGTAATAAGGAAATAAATGAATTTAATGGCTTGTAATGTATTTTATATTTATATTTGTATATAATTGTACCAATGAATATGGAATAAATACGTGATACTGTAAAATGAGGTGGTTTTAATCGATTTGTAGATGTAAACTAATATCGAATAGGGAATAAAATAACGTCTGCACTTGAGATATCTTATTTAATTGTCAACTCTTGTCATCTAACCAAAACCAAAAGACGAGAAGTCTGGAGAAGCCATAACACAAGTTAGTAAGCTCCATTACACACTACGCAATGGGAATTCCATTTCGAACATAAAACTATATATACTCTATATATACTCTGCAGAGAACACACTCAAGTATGTCGTGGAGTTATTCTACAACAACTACAGGATAAGAACTTTGAAGATAATTATACTAAAAGTACTTAATTTCTTGACGAGTTGCTTACGAAACTCCAACATTAACCGCCCCAGTTTCTGAGAAAAATCAACATTGTTTTGCGCGTTCTTTATATGTCGTTAATGTTAGTATCCGTACAAGTAAGCGTGCGTAGCGCAATGGACTGGATATACGCCTACGACTCTGCTGACTCAGGTGCGATGAGGGGTGGGAAAATTATGTTTCGTGCAAGTTTTTCAATGCATAATAAATACATTCAAGTAAATCTGTGTTATGACGTGTATTTGGAATTTCACAATCCCGAATTGTATATTGAAATTAGTTCATTCCGTATCAATTTTGCACTCGTTAACATTTAAAAAAGGCGTTCTTTCCTCTACAAATCAAAATATCATTTATGAATAATTTGTATTAAATATAATTGTTAATATTGTGCACAATAACATTGAAAAAAATAATTAACTGGTGGGAATTGAACGCGAGTCAGCGGGGTTGTAGGCGTACACTCAGTCCACTACGCTACGAATGCTTATTTGTACGGAGACTACCATTAATGGTATATACAGAACGGGTCAAACAACGTGGATTTTTCTCAGAAACTAGAGCGCGTTAGGAGAAAAGCTCGTACGTGGGGTACTCACAGGAGATCCCTCTATAATATAGTTCAGCACCTCAGAGGTGGACTATATTAAGTCATAATTGAATTTGAATCTGAATTATTCAGTAAACGCACTTTAAAAGTTTTGCCATAATACCAGATCAGATATTTTCAAAACAAGTAAGATTCTGACACTTTATATATACTATATTTTGATTGGAGTAAAGAAGAAACACATTTTGATTTCCTATTTTGAAAAACAGTGACTTAATACTCAATACTTCAATTTTTACTTTCAAAAACGTGTGACTTCTCTACATTTTTGCTATTTTTAAATATCAGAGATGTCTATTGACGTTATAATTATACATTATTATTAATAATATAAAAACTGTTTTTAAATATTATTTAGTTTCAATAAGTACAAAAGTGTTCATATTAATAATTTTAATCTTCATCAACTTCTTCATTTTCTGCTCTATTGACATGCGGAAGAGTAATATAAAAATGAATACTTTAGGTACCCGTAAGAAAAACATCAAAACCACTTTCAAACCCCTTAACAAAATCTCGCAAATTCTTCCCTCAGCCAAGGACGCCCGTCATGCTCTCTCCTGTAAAGGCGTCTACAAAATTCCCTGTGATTGTGGTTCAGTATACATTGGCGAAACCGGACGCTCAATTCAAACCAGGATCAAAGAGCATCAACGATACGTTAAGACGCGGTCTTCAGCGCATTCAGCCTTAGCTGAACATTTCCTTGACACGGGTCACAAAATTTGTTTTGATCAGACATCTGTCGTAAGTAAGTCACATCACTATTTTCCTCGAAAGATAAGGGAAGCGATCGAGATTAAAAAACATCCTCAGAATCTCAATCGCGACGATGGTTACCAACTCTCTAGCATTTGGAAACCGGTCCTTTCCGCTTCAACGGCCAGTGTTCACTGATCCGCATCGCTGCACAGTCGTATATATACCTCTGCAAATCTGTCTTTCCTTGTCAGAAGGTTTTCGCTTCTAGCGTGGTTTACACGTCGAGTTACCGTGACCTTCTGGTACCCACCCAGTTAACCTCTTTTGCTCCTGAAGAATTACTTGTTATATTGTAGTAATCTAGAAGAACTGTTACTGCAAAATAAGTACTAGAGGTAAATCGAATTGATTGTCGAAGTTTCACCAGATTTAGAGTGCGACATAACCTACAGTTAAAGTATAGTAAATAATTTTCAAAATTTATTATTTATATAGTTCCAGGAAACTACTTTTGATTAAATTATTTAATTCCATCCTAAAGGCAAGCCGTTGAAATTTGCAAATGATGTTAAATTCCAATGAAAAGTTGTCATGAAACTACTAACAATAAGTACGACTAGTACTACGAATAATAATCATAACACCGAAGCAGAAAAACTTTATTTTTGGCTTAATTATCATTTAAAAAATATGCTTATCGAATTAACTAGTTTGGTATTGAAATCAATTGTTTCAGGCATCATGCATGTCTGCTAGGTTTAGATTACATTTAGGTTGACTTTAAAGGTGGCCTATTGGGTCCTACATAAGCTGTAAGCTAAGCATGGTTACCACAGACAAAATGACAATTGTGGTAACAACACTGCCATTTAAGATAACCTGTTAGAACATATAGTCTGTTTGTGGTTACTTCTAACATAGTCTTTCCTCTTTAATCGCTGAAATTTCCAAGGAATACTTTGGAATGTCTAAAACCAGAAAGATTCTCCTAGAGTGAATGTACTTTAAAGACAAAGTATTATTATGTTACATTTTAGAGAGAAAAACTCATTCAATTGAAAAATTCACCATAGACTACTCTGTATATGGTTTGTGGCGCATTTATTTCATTCATATTTTTTTTATTTTAGAATACTCCATTAGAATTTTCCATAAATAGCTGTACCGTTAAGTGAAAATTTATCGATGCAAAACCTACCATTCAGCTTTCTCCAAACTGATCAGCTTACCGTTGCCCTTCTAAAACCCTTGAATGAACATAGCAGCAATTTTGTTACTAAAAAAAATTTTTGCTGCACTTCTTCAAACCAAAAAAAAGCATTTTATTTTCAAAAATTTCTCTTCCATCTTCGAGAGCATTTAACAATATTTTTTCGAATAATAATAATTTACGAAATGGCCTGACTAGGATCTAATTACATGCAGACCACATTATGTCCATTTAGTGTGTATACTACATACACACATACACACACAGCCATAAAATTCTACAAACTTATTCCTGCAAACGTACCGAGTTAACTAATAATGCATGTCTGGCTTAACGCGATTATAACATGACGAGGATAAATTGATGCTGAAACCACTACGAGCGTACAACATTTTGACAAAATGCGTAACTGCTACTACCGTACCGAATTTACATATTCCTCCCCCAATGGAATAAAACGAAATGGTCTCGTAATTTATTATCCCGCGTTTTTTTTTTATTCGAAAGTAATATCATCGAGCAAAATGTGCGGCACACACATACATACATAGACTCACGTCGCGTGTATCTATGTCGAAACATGTTGTTACGAAATTGTTACGGTTGTAAAAATGATAAAATCCAGTTTTTTTGTTGACCGCGTTTACGTTCGGACGAGCTTCAAAAGCCTAATTGAAATGAAAATAGCACACATCGGTGTCGTTTCAATATGACTTTCAAAGTGCAGAGGGATATATAAAAATGTGCTCGTCGTCCGTAAAATTTCATGGAAAAATGTACGAGCTTCAAATTTTATTACTGTCAGCAGTAATTGGTAGTGATTGAGCTAAGCGTTGGACGGACCGGGAAGGCTTGAAAAATCTGATTGAGTATTTATTGTGAAGTGCGTATAGAGATTGTCGAAAAATATGTATGTATGTATGTACGTATGTATCTTTCGATATAGATTTTAATAAGTAATGTTTACTGATGGATTTGAGGAAACTACAGCCAGATTTCTATACTAAACGAAACAAAGAAAGTATCTTATCAGCCTTTATTTTCAATATATTTCAAGTCTTCTACATTCATGCGCTTATTGAACACAAACCATAACGATTTTTATATTAGATCGCCGACATGCTCTACAAGGGTTCTCACAAAAGTACCAGCGACCTATAGCAAATGACGAAAACGAGATTAGTTCGTCGGCTGAATTTCAGCATTGCTCCAACGTGCACATCTCTACAATTCATACCGGATTAAGAGAAGCAGGAAAAAGTTTAATGGTAAATCAGTGGTGAACCATGGAAGACACTCAACACAAACAATGTAGGGAATTTCGTATCCCAAAAGAAGGAACTCTTTCGTAAGAAGAAGGAACATTTCGTTTTGCAAGATTTGATTTGATTTCATTTCAACACTGGGTACGGATCAGGTTTTGTATCATTCCCTTAATAGCCCAAATGGTAAATCAATTTTTGGTGGACCTGTTAGTTGGTTAGTTCGTTCCAACAACGACGGCCTTCGTTTTACCAATGCAGCGCATTCAAATACAATTCTTTTCTTCCTCTTCATTGCACAATCTGCAGAAAGGTTTGTTTTTAAAGATTCTAATTCTATGCAGATATTCCCTTAGATAGCTGTGTCCTGTTAGCAGACTCTTCACTGTTCCAAGCTGTACAGCTGCTCCCACAAAAAGGTTAACAATCTGAATCGCAATATTAGTAATATATTTTCAGGTTGTACTATACATACAACTATGTTTACGGAAGATTCATTCATCCCGCTCATGGTTTCAAATATGTACATATTTTTATTTCCTCTATGAATTTGGTACATTGTTTATGAAAGTTGTGTCGGCGACCTTCCTTGATTTATTAGTTTTCATAGAAGAGTATTCATTCGGCTTACAGCGCAAAAAGTTTGCTGCGAACCACAAAAGGGAAGCACTTGTGTTTATCATTTGTGTTTTTGTATGTTTATTTAATCGGGTCTTAGAAACGCATTTGAAACCTCCGCTTAATAAAAATATATGCATACAGTTACGAACAAATGTCATGGTCATGTTCTTTCATAGTTAAATTAATAAAACATTTTAATTAAAATTTTGCATAGCATTACTTTTTGTTTTATAATATTTCCTAAATGGTTAGGCTTTTACTGCTTTGTTTTACTACATAATACTGACTAAAATGCAAATAACTCTTGTCTGCGATTGTATACATAGCTCAACACCGAACTCGTTTATATTTTCAATAGTAAGAAATTTAAAACACTGCATAGAACAGTAAATGTTTGACAGGCATATCGAACTTTTCGGAAGCAAACTTTTGTTAGTTAAAATATTTCCACAATGCTAACCGCACTTGAAAAACAGCGCGCTATCAATTTATTAGATAATGGTTGGTCAATCAGAGGAATTGACAGAAAAATGCAAGTGAGTCCAGCATGCATTTGTAAGTTGTGGCGTAAGTGGAATACAACGCTTTCACTAGAACGACAACCTGGCACTGGAAGAAAACCCGTTACCACACAACAAAAGGATAACCAATTTGTTAATTATGTTCGTCAAAATCCATTTACTAGTTGCCGAAAAGCAGTAGAAGCAACAAGGTTTACGGGAAGTTTAACCACTGCACACCGTAGGTTGGCAGAAATAAGTATAAAGAATTACCGAGCCGCAGTAAGACCACGGCTAACAGACGCCCAGCGGCGACAGAGGTTACGCTTCGCACAAACGTATGTTGATAAGGACGCAGAATTTTGGAGTAAAGTTATATTTTCTGACGAATCATCGCTGCAATCATATCCCAATGCAAATCAAAATAATAATAATAATAATAATAATAATAATAATTCATACCTTAACATCCCCCAACAGCTTGCGCCAATTACAGCAAATAGCAAAGTGCCTTTGAAGAATTGTGAAATCACTTACAGTAAACAATCAATGTCCTTCCATTGAAAATAAGAAAGTAGGTATCGACGACCGGTATAACGAAACGTCTCCGGAGTTGAGAATAATGTTGAATAATTCGTCGGTTGGGGTTTTCTTGACAACATTTATGTCTCATTCGTCACATGGCAAGGGATCTCCAGAAAATGATAGTGTACGAATGGTAAACAGCCAGTATATTGGTAACGAAATAAAATTAACCTACCACTTTTACTGTTTTTAGTCATTAATTTAGTATACATTATCAAATAAAATGATGCGGGACACGTTGTATATACGAAATAATTCTATATATTTTAATAAACCAATAAGAATATACAGAAACAGAAAATCTGTTTTACCAAGAAATACATCAAAATATGTCAACGCATATCTGTGCATGTCTGTGTTTTGATAAAAAAAAATAAATCAGAAATGAATATTCTTGTGTCGGATAAATACTCAATGAATCATACATAACGTTTGTTTTTGTCGATAGACCGCTGCCGTAGTAAAAAGTATGGTCCGTCCTACATGAGCTCGTCGCACATAATTTCGCGTAGGTCGTTAACTTTTTTTCGGTAGCAACTGTACTTGGTTACGATCCAGCACATCCGCTATTAGATGCTGGAATGGCGGCCCCATCATCCGTTTGCTGTGTAACTGCCTTTCAACGTTGTTCCAGTGTGCTTGGTGTGCTTTTGTAATCCACTCAGCTACTGCACCGATTGTCTTAATTATTGCCAGACCCGCTTCTGGTCCAGTGAATTGAGTTGCAAAGCCTCTTCTTGCCAGCTTGTTTGCTACTTCATTGCCTGGTATGCCCTTACGCGCCGGCATCCACGCCAAAGTAACTTTGTTGTGTTTTGCCAGAGTTTTTAGGTTTTTCAGGCAATCCCAAGTTAGCTTTGAGGTTATTTGATAAGATGCTAGTGTTTTTAGAGCCGCCTAACTGAATCAGCTAGCCCTTTGGTTGTTTTCCCAATGCGCTTTGGGCTCGTATCTCTATTGCCAGTTTTTCCGTTTAGACGCCACAAATTGCATAAGTCCTCGAATGAGTTACAAACAGAAAGTTCTCAGGGCCCCGGCTTAGCCCATTCGGAGGTTGTCCACGAGTAGCACTGGTTGCCAGGGAATAAAAAATAAAATCACCAGATTTCCTTGACAAAAGTTGCCAGTTTTTCACCAGATTATTATTTTAATATGCACGCATTTAAAAATTTAAGTTCGGTCTCAAATTTAAGGCGATAAATCAGAAATTTTAGGTAAGTACATATGTAAATATATGTACTTTATTAAACAAAAGAATAAGGAAACATTAGTTGTTGACTAACCGTAATATAGACAATCTATGATGTGTTATTACAATAAAAAATATTATTTTATATTATTTATAATAATGATAACAAAATATACGATACTAGTCTTTTACTTAAGTATACATATTAACATTATATTTGTCCTTTATTTCTTTCGAAACAGATGATAAATTAAACATTTCCTGCTAGATAACGTTTTAAAAATGAATAAATCAAATAAATATTTGAAGAAAAAAAGTTAAACAAAAAAATCACAAGATTTAAGGCCTTTATTGAAAGTTTTCACCAAATCACCAAGTACGACTCAAAATCACCAGATCTGGTAAAATTTCACCAGACCTGGCAATACTGGCACTGGTGAAAATTGTGTAACAAAACACAAAAAAAATATCACCACTCTCAATAATGAAAATGTAATTTCAAAAAAAACAATTTCTTATAAATTACTACAATACTTCGAATTAATTTTACACACCAGTTAATTGTAATTTAGAAACAAATATACCAATTTAACAATTAAAAAAATATCTATTTTCTATAATTAAACTCTTAATTTTAAATCAACCAATTATATCGCCCTCTGTCAATTAAATTTTAAAAAAATCTATTTTACCGACCTGTGTAAAATAGTTCAAGGTCAACTAAGACCTTATTCGGTAGATGAACTCAATACCGATAAAAATTGTAACGGAATCAAAAGGTAAGGGGAAATAAAAAATTCTAACCTTAAATTTCAGAACTATTATCGCCTTCAGATATTACTGCCTTGGGAAACGGACGGAAATCAGGACAGAAAGAATCGTTTGGCCAATCCTAGGATTTAGTAAAATAAAAACACATTAAATATCCAATTTTAAATAAGGAAATTTCAGATACAACTCCTTTAATACACTTGGCGTTCCTTTTGGAAAAAATTCGACTCTCGTGACGTCTAGTAACATACTGACTAGTTACTCAAATTTTTCTCGAAAAGTGATTATTTTTTTCATTGGAGGATATGAGGAATACAAATTTTATAATGACATCTTGAAGAAAAAAATATGAATGGACCAATTTTGGTTTTTGTTTTACTGTTTGGTTAGTTTTCTACTAATGAAATTGATAACATTATTAAATTGTATGTTTTCCGACACCTATTTTGGCCGAATATTTTGCATTAATTCTAAATATTAAGTAAACGGACAACTTAACCTCGATAACCTTTTTCTGGTGCGTATTTTTGGTATTAACTGAATTTACTTTATAGTTCCAATCGTAGTGCCTTAATTGTTGTTTAATTTTGAAAATTATTATCTAAACTCCGTTTTACTTTAGTAAAGACTAAAATTACATAATTTTGACATATGACCTTATAGTGGTTTTTCTTAATAATAACGAATTTCTATACTTTCCAACCTGGTTTAATCTGCTACATCCGACCATCCTAGTTACATTGGCCCGAACAACAGCTAGATCTCCCCGAGATTTTCCAGCTGGTCTAAAATACTTAATTCTACCTAACCCCTTGTACAAGTATTCTTTTAATTTTAATTTAAATAAAATAGTGCTTTTGTTGTCTCTATACAGTATATATCTGCCCCAGTAGCTGTCATGTTCTTTGGCCGTCTGCGTATAAGATCTGGCTTCGGAATCCTGGTTTCTGTTTTGCTCTCCACTCATCCCAATCTAGGACAACCTTGAAGGGTTTATCAAAGGAGACTTTGGAAATCATTGCATCACAGTCCATTTCAAAGATAGCGTTTGTATTCTCAGTGGTTATTCTGACATGCCCCTAAGTATTCTGGGTTCTTTCCTTTCCACTACATTTCAGTCTATGTGCGACTATTCGTGCCTCCCTCCTTATGTAAATGTCCTAGGGAGGCTTTCCGATGTTGGAAGAATTTCAAAGAAAAGTGACCTAATAGATTTGGATGCTCAAAAGAACATGATGCTGAATAAAATCCTAGTATTTTTGCGCCACTGGCAGTTACATTAATACAAGAGGGGGTTATGTTGAAGCTTTCTAATAGCTAAAGTATTAGAGTTAAGTGTGATTTACTTTTGGGACAACCCTCGTAGCGCGTAGTTCGATAAAGCGCATGTATCTTCCTCCTTTTTAAAATCCATTATTATTTCATAAATTTCTTCAGTTCCTCATATACATAGCATACTTTCCGGTAAAGCATTGATGTCTCAGGAACTCGCAGAAATTATTATAACGAGCATGTCTCAATAATTGCAGGCATTGTCTCGATAAGACTACTATGCGCAATAACCGCGAATTCCAAAAGCAATGTTTGCTTATGTAAAAAAAATCTTGATTGTTATTATTTGAACAGCAAGGCAGAATGCTATAATTCTATTTCTATGTTAGTGTTGGTATGCTTCTCTATAACGGCAAGGTAAATATGATTTTCTAAAATATTTAAATTGGACGCGAATTCCATATGTATATGCCCTCGCGTTTTCCTGGAAACAGTCGAGGTAATCGAATTTAAATTCAATTTGAAACAATTCGAATTAAACGCGACCTAAATGGAGTTAAACCTTTTTGCTTTATTATCATCCAGTGTGTTTAACATAGATTCGCTCAATACCATGTGTTCATAACAATTCGAATAACTCACACTTTTCTGTGGTATATGTGGTAATAAATGTAAAATTTCTTATGTCATAGAAATATTGTGCGGTTATACTCGATTAGTCACACAATTTTGGTGAGCCCACATAGTTATATAGTTAGTTAGATACCTTAACTACATTAATTGCTCTTGTAAACTTCGCGAACTTCCTCTAAAGTCTGTATAGTAGAGCTTGTTAGAAATATGGACGAGCTTTTAGCCATATGTTCGCAGATATTCTAGGAACATCGCACGCTAGGACAGTAAACGATACGCAGGGGAGTAATATAGACGGGTATGATTTATAACTGCCAGTGACGCTTCATTTTATCAATGCACGAAGTGAGTAGTTCTATAATTTATTATCCATTGAAGGAATTTTATTCCATGTCAGAGATGATTTCTGTTAGCGATATTCGAAGAACGTTTTTTCTAAGTTGATAAATAATACTTGTGGTGTAGCCTGCAGTGTGCTGTGGCTTCGCGCGAGGTATTATTTTTATCTAGCAAAAGCATAAACAAATGACAAGCTTACAACGAAAAACCATAAAGATGATATACTATTCCTTGTTGTAATGACATCTTTCAAGACTTTTGTAATTGTTAATAGTGCTGTAGATCTTAAGGTCATCTGCATACGCCAAAGAGTCACATCGTAGTCTAAGAAGTAGATCATTAAGAAAAATATTGAAAAACAGCGGTCCAAGTTTGAACCCTGTAAAACACCTGACGAAATCCGAAAGTTATCAGAACGGAAACCATCATAGACAACATAACCATTCCTATTGATAAGATAAGAAGAAAACAATTTCAGAACCCCATAGCATCCAGTTTCGATAAAAGTATGCCAAGATCTATGCGATCAAACACTTTCGAGAAATGGGTATAGATCACATCCAGTTGTTGACGTTGGTCCAACGCTATAGAAATTTGCTGGGTGATTGTAGATGGCCAAGTTGGTCACAGTGCGAGAGACAAATCCATGTTGATTGGTTGAAAAGTAAGGCTTACATTTACAATATATTGATACAAAATCTGTTCAAAGACTTTTGCAAAGATAGGTAGTTTGAGTTAAAGATACGGAAAAACATCAGCACACTCTTTAACTACACATACCAAAAATGTCTGTACCTATAGGAAAATCTGGAACGTTTGCTTCATTCAAACGAACACAAATACTCTAAGAAAACCATCACATACAGTTCATCTAATGGATCTTTAGACGTACGTCATTGTTTGCTAACATAACCAAAAATTGTCGGTTAATCTAGCTATCCTTATTCAATAGCGGTGTCGAGTATTCAAGTGCGGAAATACGTATGTTTGCAATACAAATCACATCTAGACCACTGCTTTAATCAATTGTCAGATTGTATTTATTGTCTTGTCAATAATCGACCGTAATTCGTGTTTTAGGTTATTGACACCTATTCACGCTCAATTGACAGAATCCTAACCTACTTTGTCTGTATGTGAAGGATTCCTACCAATGTGACTGTATAAATTTATCGTTTTTTCTTTATGAGGTTATACGTAAGAGAAATAAGGATAGCTAATATGTTCCGTACTGGTTGGCATGGTTATTACAATTATTGGTATATGTTAAGTTAGTGATTGCTATAGTATCTATCTGTCAAAAATAATAATAAATATTCTTATCTGTGTACTTCAGTTAGAATGAAATATTTATTCCTATTTGAGACATATTTTTATTCTATCTAAAATGATCACGTACAAAAATTGCGCTGTGTATACAGGGTGTGCGCGATATACAAAGCATGCTTTTAAGGGATGATAGCTACAACGATTTAGAAACAAAAACATTAATATACCTTGGGTCTATCTGTAAGCGTAAACGAGAAAAAAAATTATTTCTCATGTCACAAACTTCGACGCATACTGTACAGCGACAGCCGATCAGTACAGGATTTACCCGACGATTACAGGCGTGTGTTCTTGAAAATAGGCAACACATCGAGCCTTTCCTGCAATAAATTGTTTCCTGTCTCTCAAAAAAGTCCTTTTTAGGACCACCAATTTATCACAAATAAAAGAAAAGAACTCAATTTTGTAGTAGCCTTTACAAAAGAGCTTAAAGCGTCATAACATAATTGCAGTAATTACATTGTTTTCATTCAATGCGACTTTCCCTCACTTAAATTTTCATTTACCGATCGGAGGCTGCTATTAAATACGCCCTTTTCACTCTAACTTCAACATAACATCGATTTTATTGTCATAACATTATTAAAAAAACGCAAAGGTACCTTTATTTTTAAAACGTATGGCCATTGACTTCGTACGATACAATAGTCTAATGTAGTTCAAAGTCGTATAAAGAGATGATGCTTGGCTTGCATCTGTGCTTCTATTGAATACGTGTACAGTATGGTGTAAGAGAAATGACACCACGCTTCAATTTCAAAGTATTAAATAATTCGTTTTCGTCGTTGTTTTCAGTTATTTTCAACTCTAAATTTTTGATATAGTTTTTTGGTTATTGAAGAAGCAATATGGATGAGTTTTCTTGTACAGTTTGACCAAATAAGGTTTTTTAGAAATAATTTTTTTCTCGTTTACGCTTACAGATAGACCCAAGGTGTATTATATGTTCTTGTTTCTAAATCGTTGTAGCTATCATCCCTTAAAAGCATGCTTTGTATATCACGGACAACCTGTATATATTTTTGTCCTTTAAGTAGGTACTATTTTTGATTCTCACTGTTTTATTGCTTAATTTAATTTTTTTCTGTTTCTTTGTCTCGTACTTTCTTGTCATTTTCTTTCTCATTAAGAAAGTTTTCGGACTTTTCAGAAGAGATAATGTCTGTATGTTTTTAGTTTTTCTTTAAGAACGCTCTAGCCAGTAAAGAATGTCAAAGAAAATTTAGCTAAGGTTATAAGGTCAGCTATGTTGCAACTTAGTTCAATTCTCTGCTCTTTATTAGAAAGATACAAGATCATTTTGTTGTCGATTGTTGTGATCAAAATTGTTGTGCTTAAAAGGCATTTCCTATATCATGTACTGATGCATCTACAATTTCTTATTAAGAAAGAACAAATTTGGGCATTGCTGATAGATTCGTTGCCATTTTCGAAGAATTTCAGCAGGCCAATTACGTTTTATCCAATATGTTCGGTCATCGCAATTTACACTAGGTTACACATCCACCAAAACGACAATAATTTTCCTACAGTACTCTGACACAACTTCAGGTATTACTTTTTGCCAAAACTCTACAGACTGCCAATTTTTGGTAGTAAGGGTAGTAAGTAAGGGTTGATCCTAGCTTCAAAAAAAAAATTACTACCATTGTATTAAGTTCAAAGTACTCAAAGTTGCAATGTCGTTAATGGTGTTTGTAAAGATTTAAAACAAGCAAGTGTATCACGTGTAACCAACTGTCAACTTGCCAACCGCCATCACCTTTGCTGTCTATCACCAACTAACACAACTTCGAACCCGAGGCGGGAATGAATCTTTCCGCCGAGCTTTGTATACTATTTTACTCACGATCGGTGAGTAATTAATTATTAAATCATTAAATTTCAAAAATATAATAGTATTAAATTTTATGGCATTTTGATAATTGCTTTTGAAAGCTACTGTTGCTAGGTAACGTAGCAATTAATAGTAATATTTTTTGACAGATTATAATTTGCTTTACTTATTTAATCTTATTTTCCAGATATTTTTCCACTTCTCAATTCAAACACTATTAATTCGATCAAAGATCAATTTATTCCATCGGAATATCTGGAAAATAAGATAAGTACATAAAGACCAGAAAAATATATACCGCCTGTAAAGTTAAGAACGCAACGAAGCCAACATGCATATGTAAAGCTAAATGCAACGACACATATGCGTAAAACTTCGTATGCAACGATCTCTTCTCGCATGCGCTGAAATGTTTCCCACCCCGAATAATTTTAATTCTGTTTAGTCAGCTTAGAACTACCGTCTTTCATGCCCAGCCCCAGTGGTGCGTTAATGCATGTGTTTTGAAAACTTATATTCCGTTTTTTTTTCAGTATAATTCTTATTATTATTAGAGATAAATAAACATAAATAACGAAAAATAAACTTCTTTTCTTTATTCCTAACCTTGGAATGGTATAGGTTTAAGCATCGTAATAACAAGGAAACCAAAACTCTTTGAAATATATTAATCAAAAAATATAAACTTAAAATACAATTGACATTAAAAAACCAAATAAAATATTAAAAATGTATAAAAAAACAATAAATTAAAGAAGAAAATAATTCTCAAATGAAAGCATATTCTAGAAAATACCACCCTGTTGTGATAATAAAAAATTAAAGGAAATTATTCTCAAATTAGAGCATATTCTCGAAAATACCACCCTCTTGTGCTAAACAAAACCCTAACCGATGATAAAAATCCTGCGAAACGTCGTTTAGAGTTTCTTGAGTAATATTTTGCGAAACACCTACAATTCTTTCTTGTAATTCTTGCAAATTATTAGGTCGGACATGACCATAAATAGTATTTTTTAAATGTCCCCAATAAAAAAAAATCTAAAGGTGAAAGATCAGGTGAACGGGCAGGCCATAATATAGGTTGAGAATGGGTACCTATTCAACGATTTGGAAATTGTTGTGAAAGCCAATTCCTAGCAGGCAACGCATTATGTGCAGGACAGCCATCTTGCTGAAAATAAATATTTTCTACTGCGATATCGTCTAACTGCTGCAATGCAGGAAAAACTTGAAATTGCAGTATATCCAATTATTTTTGGGAAGTTAGTGTTCCATTGATGAAAAATGGTCCTATAACATGATTTCCAATCAGACCTGCCCTAGCGTTTAATTTTTGCCGATATTGGGTATGAGACGGTATAGTTAAATGCTTATTTTCTTTGGACCAATATCTCACAACAGTTGGATTATGTCTATTGGTCAAGGAAAAAGATGACTCATCCGTAAATAATATGTTTTTTAAAAACAATTCATTTCTATTAATACTTTCCAATATCAATTCACAAAATTGCATACGACGAAATTTGTCGCCTTGTATTAATTCTTGGCTTTTCTGAACCTTGAAATTTTTATATCCATGCGATTTCAAAACTTTTTGAACCGATACGTGAGAAACATTTAATTCTTCTGCAATACCACGGCATGACAAGGTGCAATCATTTTCAATAGCCGCACAGATCGCAATTTCAATATCGTTCGTAAGAATTCTCTTCGTACGCACAACAATTTCATTTTTTACAGAACCTGTTCCGTTAAATTTTTTACAAATTCTAAAAATTGTTGCTTTATTAGGAATTAAACTGTTTGGGTATAGAGCACTAAATAAATCACTAACTCTCTGATAACTATTGCCGGCCATACGCAATTTAACAATTTCTATTTTTTCTTGTGTTGTATACATTTTATACTGTACCCCCACCAAGAGTTACATACAACCATTCCCTATGCCAGTTCTAAGCCGACTGAACAGAATTAGTGGGATGGGAAACATTTCAGCGCATGCGAGAAGAGATCGTTGCATACGAAGTTTTACGCATAATATGTGTCGTTGCATTTAGCTTTACATTATGCATGTTGGCTTCGTTGCGTTCTTAACTTTACAGGCGGTATAGTAATTTACTTATTTAAATGGCACTGACGTTTCATAAACTCTGAAATGACATAAGCTAGCCGGAAAAGTAACATAAGCTAGCCGGTAAAGTGCTATTACATACCTTGGTATGTAATCAAACGTTTTCTAACATATTTGAAGGTGTTTGAAGGTTAAAAATGTTCACTTTACTAACCGATCGTGAGTAAAATAATAAATATATATGTGTAGTATCCATGAGTCAGCTATCCAAATTTACGGTTTAAGGCTGGTTCAAAAATATTGTTCAAGCCTGTAAATCTTCATATAGTTGCAACGCTAACTATGGTTGATATGCCTCGAAATGCATAAATAATTTATGAGCTTTACGTTTGACGCTGTGAATAATAGAGTACAGATATCAGACGTCAACTGCATCAGTGATGTTGCATACATTGTGTTGGTAATGCAATGATGGAAAGGATATTTTCACCAAATAAAAAAGTATTAACCTGAATAATGTTACAGAATTTCTGTTCTATTAAGGTTGGGGAACGTTATCGCGGTTTATATATTTTCCTGTTGCTTCCTAGACAACATTTAAAATATGAGAACGACTATAAAATATAATCCGTGTTATTCAAAGATATTCCGCTTTGTATATAACATTTCTTTTTACTATTTTTTTTCATGGTGAGATCGTATTGTAAAAAATTTACTGTTGCAATTATGACATATGCGATTAAGTAAATTTTAATGAATATGCTCGCTTTGGTAATTACAACTTGTATAAATATTATTAATGAATATCCGGCAATAAAAGGGTTCGCGTTATAGGTGGGTAGTAGCACGTGTATATATCTTAGTTAGAGTTCCCTCTTCCATGACGCGCTCACACCGAAACATCTTGGATAACCTATTACGGGCAAAGAGAAAATTGGGTACTTAAGCATGACAGAGGGGCACATAAAAGACATCGTAAAAACTCCTCCGCTATTCTCTAACAGCAATTTTCCAAAATCACGGCGTTTTAGGTTTATTTGTGTTACGCGAAATAAGCTTTGGAATATATGTACTTACGTACAATCGCTACCAATATTAAGACAACTTAAGTTTGAATTTATACAATATTAGATGCGTGATGAGGGCGTTGATAGGTCACGAGTAGATACTGAGTTAGTATACATCGAGGTAAAACTAATTTTATAGAAAAAGCTGTTACTGAAGGTTTAATAAATTTCAAAGTGGGTGCGCTGACGTGCAATATTTCTCCAGACCGCAATTTATCAATTACCCAGACAGGTAAGGCTCTTTAGAAATAGTCTTTATACACTTGGAAAGCGAGGGCACATGAAATAAAACATCGGTATTAATCAAAGCTCACAATTTGTATCGCGATGCTTCCGATCAGATTTAATAACGTAATAATGTTAGAGAAAAGTGAAATATTTACTCGAATAAACTTGTAAATTCGCATGGAATTAAGATTAGAATTGAAACGACTTCTTTATCCAGTGGTTGTTAATAGCATCAATATTTTATCCTCAGAAGCAGTTTGATGTTACTTCTACCGTAAAATATCGATATCAAGTCAACAAATTGCGTTTCATCCAAAGAAAACCCAATCATACTCTAAAGTAATACATAAACGTACGCATCCTAGTTTCGCACATCCTTCTATATTTTATATTGACTTAGTTCTAAAGGCGCTTTCGCAATTTTCCTTAGTAAACCGCCTGTGTAGTAAATCTCATCCACCAGCCCAATGGAAATCTGTCTATTTACCACAATAGGTTTCTTCTCGTGAGAGACAACGTGAGCCGGAAATCTATATTCAAAAACAACCAAACTGGATGATGCATAAACTATCGCTTTCCTTTCATAGGTCTTTCTCGCGCTTTTAGCAGATTAAAGTAGTTCTGCTCCCGGATTGTTGCGAGAGTGTGCACATATTTCATGGATAGCTGGCGGCATTTTTGCGGAATTGAATACAGAAACCCCCTTCTAAATATATTAGTTCAATTGAATTTTTAACAGGAAATGACTGCCAGATGCAAAATTCCATTTTAATAATTCTCTTTCCCCTTTTTTAAGATACTTTTTCCCCCAGATGAGGTTGGGTGATGAAACTAAAGCATTATAGACGATGAAATTCTGTACACACCTCTTAAGAAACGCAA
>SMLS01072551.1:0-58583 GCA_004785975.1 Popillia japonica
TTTCAAAAAATTCCTATAATTAAACTTCCTAATTAATTTATAAATAAAAAAATAAAATTTATAAATTTGAACAACGTATTAAGTAAAAATTAAGTTGTACGTTTCATGTGCATATCTTCAAATATTTATTGGATAAAATGCATATTATTGCATATTGCCTTTTCGAAATCTGTATATTTATGCACATATTTTCACTTTTATTACTGCATAAAAATCCTAAGCTTAGTGATTAATTTGCTGAAATAATTAGAGCAAGATTCCATAACATGATTAATTTTCCTTATAGAAGCTTTTGCGTGATTTTTGCCCATTTTTTCCTACTGGTTTTTGTTTGTTCTCTCCCCAGCTGTCTTGTTGGTATCTCCTTTTTTTACCTTATGTTGCTGATACTTTTTTTCCACTTTTAAGTGAATTATAACACTTTTAATTCGATTAAAAATCAATTTATTTCAGAACCTTTACAAATTAGATTTTTGTTACACAACTTCTTCAGTGGAATAAAATTGACATTTAATTCGTGTCAATTAATAAACAACTAGCCATGCTTACCAACAAAATTATCTAGAGACAAAGAAATTGAGTGATATATAGGATTATGTTTATAATATCATAGACCAATTAAGATATTTTTTTAAATGCAACTTTATAATCATAAAAATCCTTATATCACCGTATTTTTTGTCAAGCTCTAACAATTCTGTTCAAAGACTAGGGAAAAGAGCTTAAATTTATAAAATTCAGGCGTGATTAAGTGATTAAATTATATAAACAATACTTAAATTTTCAATATCTGTTCTAAAATTGACCGCGTTATTTTTATTTTTTAATGTATATTATTTCCTATATTAATCTCTTTTTATAACTATTTTCTTTTTTTAAAATCTTAACATTTTCAAAATCAAAGTTATGTCGTAATTTTTTAGAATGCTTAGACAAAGCAGTTTCCGAGGTTATATTATGCGTTACAGTGTATTGATGATTATAAAGTTTTTTTTAAGTATTGTTTAGTCTGACCTTTTTACAAAAGCTGACAGGTAGAAGATGCTTAAGCTTTCTGCTGTAGTGATAAGGACTGTTGCGAGATTTTGAGTAGAGGTACTGTAAGATTGAAAATATGTAAAAATTACTTCAAATAAATCATTCCTGCACATTTCTGTATGTATTTGGCTTAAGACGCCATATTTCAATTGTCGCATGATGTAACAAAATAACATGAAATAAAATCCTTAGGTAATATCTGTACCAATTACTTCGGTATAATGGTGTCCCTTCATTTTGGTGTTCATGCTAGTTCATGTTAATTTACACAGGAAGTTATTGAACCAAGAATCTTCAATTAACGCAATCATCATTAAACGGAAATAGCCCACACACTGTAAATCACTTTCCTTCAATAAACACGGTTGAGAAACTATTGGCGATGTATGTACATATTCATCTATAAGCAATTGTTCATCCATTTTTATTTATTGCAATATCGGAATATACTGATGCTGATTGAACAATTTTTTTGATCCAAACTTAATAGGGTAGTATTACTTATAGCGAGGTAAAATTATAATAACTCCTACGAAACCACACTTGCGCGTATAAATTTACATAATAGAACCTACACCTAGTACACTCAAAAAAGAACTTTATCTGAACCATTCTATTCTAAGCTTTAGAACTTTCTAAAAACCTGTACATTCTAAATACCATTGAGAAAGACTATTCTTTAAATTATTTAAATAAAAAAGTCGTTTTAATCCCTGACAGCAAAGGAAGCAAAAATGCATTAAAGTGCAAAAAAATTAAAGTACGTACAGATTTCTCTAAGAAATAGTAATTATTCTCTGCGATACAAAGACGACGCCAACTTCAAAGAAAGCGTTATATATGTAGTAAACACTTCTGTTAGTACCAACACAACAATGATCGACTGCTAAATATCAATGTCTAACTAAAGTCCAAACAGCACAAAGCAAGTACCGGATCGGTAAAACGTACGCCTTGCAAGCGTACTTAGCCAACAGCGCTACTAGGTCTTTTTCTCCCGAAAGGCAATAACAAACAATTCTCATTACAATGGCAAAGAGTTGCGGCGTCGCTATTGTAAGAACGCCCTCCTTTCTCGTTCGCGCTCCGTCCAGAGTGAGAGCCGCAATTCCGAGGAAGTAAATTGAAAATTCCCCTCAAAATAATTTATTGCCCTCATTTGGATTTGAGCATTGTTAAAATCCTCCAATTTACTGTCCAAGTGTTTATAGATCTGTACATTTCGTCGGAAAAAGGGAAATGAACATCCAAACGGCCGGTGCTTATTGGATGAGTAATTCGCCAGAGCATTTTTGCCTTATTAAAGCTCTAAATGAGTCATTAGAACGAACAGAAACGAAGAGGAAAAATGAATTACGGTCATTGCAGTTAACGGAATACTTTTTCTATATCTGCTGTTAGCGCAGTCTCGTTTCATGTTTTCTTGATTCTTTCGAAGCGAGCAAATATGTAGTCATTTAAACGTGTTTGCACATTAAGTTACATATGTGTATGTACCTAAATATACTTAGCGACATTAGAAGTGTTACACCCAGAAGGAATCATTTGCTTAACTGCATCTTTTGGCAATGTAATAGTTTTACAGCAGAAATGAAACGATAACATTGGCAAAAAATGTTATTATCATGTTTGTTCTAAAAAATTAAGAATTTCTGTTTGAAAGTTTGCAAATACTGAAATTAGCAATTTGTGCATTTCTGTGATCTTTGACAGAGTTTCAAAGACACACAGTGTTTCACTGATGTTGAATAAACCATACCTTACTTGTAGCTAGTTATGGCAAAACATTGATCTATCTAACGAATCCTACTATTCCCACTTTGTATTTTCTCATAATGATTCACATCTATTTTGTAAGACCCATACGGCCAGGGGTCAACTCATCCGGTTATTATTTATCCAAATCTCTGCCTAACAAAAATTTCATGTTACGCATTAAGAACTTAACTCTTCAAAATTCCATTGAATTTGAGTTTAAGCTGAAAACCTCATCAGCGAAGCTTGGCATGCAAGATCTGATTTCACAGTCCTTCTCTTTTGATCTTTACGTTCAAGACACGTCACGGAATGTGCTGTATCAAACCTCATGCCCTGTAGTGGCTGAAGATCGGAAGCGGTACATTCCGGGAGTACTACCGAACGGCAGATACTTACCAACCTCGTGCAATTTGAAATCACGTGATGAGAAGCCAATGCTTGATCTTGTTTGATTGTACTCTCATAGCAGGGTGATTCCAACAATAGAGCCAAAAATGCCTATAATAGGCGCTCATCTATTATAGGCATTTTTGTGTTAATTTTTTTGGCATCTTTTGGCGTTATGTTATATTCCCTTGGCTGAAATGGCATCGAAATATGCGAACTTGTCAAATCCGTTTGTCAAAGAAACTACGTATAAAAAACCAATTAATGATTTTACGGTTGGTTACTTTTGTTTATGGTGACGCTTCAATAAAGTCTATTCAAGCTTATAATTCGACTGTGTTTGTTACATTCTATTTTTATTTCAAATACTTGTACTCTGTACTGTCAAATACTACTACTGAAATAAAAATGAGCCTTTAGTGTTAAAATCCTCTCAAAAGTATTTGTGACATATGTATGTTAGCAATTAGGTCAGATGTGGACAGAACGTTGGTTGGAAATATTTGTAAAATTGATTTTATTTTAAACGCTAGTTTTTAAATTTATTTTGATGTTACCAGTGAAATCCTTCTTGTTTATTTTGTGCAGGCCATGAGATCTGTGTTCGTTGCTTTCCAATATTCCAAGTCTGTTTGTTGAAGACTTATCACGTTAAGTACTGGAGAAATAAGTTTTACCGTATTCCCAGTCTTTTATTCGCTTATTCAGATAAGTTGGTATATTATGATGTCCAAGAAATGCTCGGTATGAGTCTATCCATACTGATTTTTGTGCCAAATAATAGATCAGGAGAACTGGCATGTTTCAATTGTTGAATTTTACTGGTTAATGAATAACAATGGTATCTTCTGTATATCTGAAACATTTATATTTAGTGCTGCATGATTCTTCTTTTGTTATACTTACATTTTCCAGTATATTTAGAAAAAATATTGGAAGGTATAAGACCAGCTGATAGCTTTTCACTACAAATTGTATACAATACAATATTGTATTGTATTCTAATAAGGCGGGTCGTGCAGGCTCCTTAACCTCTTCTCATTACGACCTACAGATCTATTGTGAGTATCCCATTACTTTAGTACGCTTCTAATCCAATGTTCCTAACGAATCCCAGGATTAGTTCGGGTGCCAAGGCCTTAATCTGTCGAGGTGTCATAATCGCCTGTCCTAGATGCTGAAACCTTTGTCGGCTCAGTGCTTCGCACTCGCAAAGTATGTGCTCAGCTGTTTGAGATCCCAGTTCTCAAAAACGACACGTGCCTTTATCAACTTTGTCCATCTTTCTGAGGTGGTAATTGAGAGGGCAATGACCAGTAAGTAGGCCCGCGAGGGTTCTTAATTCTAGTTTTCTTACATCAAGAGGTTTTTTTATTAGTATTTGGCGAGCAATTGATAAATTTCTTCGCTGGCGTTTGTCCAGGTTTACTCCTCCAGAGGACGCCATTTCCTTTGATTCCCAGTCTTTAGCTTCCTTCTTGAGCTGGTGTTTTGATACGCCAAACAGGGGTTCGGGTCCAATGAAGTGCATCCCCGCGGCTTGTCTTGCAAGTTCGTCCGCCAAGTCATTTCTTTGGGTATTAGTGTGCCCTAAAACCCACATTGGGAATACCCTGTTATTTACGGCCAGTTGGGTCCCATTCATCCGACACTGCCAGACCAACTTAGACGTAAGCCTGTGAGTGGGTACAGCTTTTAGAGCGGCCTGGCTGTCGGTACAGCTGTATAGATGATGGCATCCTTCAAGCGTTAGTCTAGGTATTCTCTGATGCATAGATCTATGATATGTATCTCCGATTGGAAAATTGTTGGAGATGCTCCTAGGGCTCTGGAGAGGTTGGTCCTCGGTTCATGAACGCCAACCCCTACCGCCTTGCTAGTTTTGGAACCGTCAGTATACCAGACTCGGGATCCATTTTCAAAGTTGGGTCTACCAGAGCTCCATTCCTCGCGGCTAGGAAATAGCACCCTAATTGGTCGCTCGTGGTGCAATTTGACAGTCATGCTGTTCGTTGGCTTAATTAAGGATGGAATCTCTTCTCGGAGGTCACCTAGAATCCTTAAATGTCCAGTCAAGTCACCCTCTTTAAATCGATGTGATATACTCAGCCGATGGTATTGAAAGTAGAAACGAACAAGTAAATGTCAACGAAAGATACTTATAATGGCTTTTTGGAAGAACTAATGAGTCCTGGCGGCTAATCCACACTGAGAAGAAACCAACCGCGGCCAAACAAGGTGGAATCAATTAAATAACAAAATTTTAGCATCAAGTAACAAATATGCATAAGAAATTGATATCAATGTAAATGTATTCAAACTATACATTTATGAATAAGGTGGTATGGTAATGAAAGTTGTCATTGCATGCAAAGTTAATGGCTGCAACTACATTTTCCGCACTTTCGGACAGTTTCATGTACATAACATGAATAACAATTTTGATTTTCAGTAATTTATTCAATTTCTTCATTCAGCTCTTACATTTCTTTAACGCAATTTGTAACTTTTTATACACGTATACTTACAGGAATATTTGTTATACTTTTCTATTTTTTTCGGACATTGTCAAGTTTCGTAAAGACACTGCATGTAAAAGAAAATCATTAACAACTATTAAACTTCATCGGAGCCACTTCATTAATTTAGTGTAATGAAGAATTCGCTAACATCAAGGAAAGCCTACAATGTCTGCCTTGCACCCTAATGACATCAATTCCTATCAATACTCTAACATCAATAACCAAAAGATAATTATCCTCTTTAAAAGACGTATGCTCCAACGTAGAGCATACCAAACAGACAAAGCACATTTTCCTCCATAAAGCTCACGTCTTCCTAGCAGGGGATCTTGAATTGAAGTAGCTACCTGCGCGTTTCGCTTTTATACCCCAGTCGAGCGCGTCCCCGCCAATTACCGATGAAGAATGTTGGTTGAATTGAACGCGTCGTAACTTCAAAGTTAATTATTGTAATTTGTTATTAAGAGTCACGAATGAGGAAGTAATGAATCACTACTGAATAGCGTTCGGAACTGAAAGGAACTTTCCGTATTTGTATACGCGAGCAAGTATGCTGGAAAATAGTTCGCCAGTATTTGCAACGACTGGTTGACAACTTATAAAATGGAAATTACATTTTCTATTCTCGAGTTAAATGAATAAGTTGGGGAATATGCACAGTTGCGGAAAATTATAGTTTAATAAGTTGAAACTGGTGGATATATACTGTCTACGATTTACATCTAGGCCAGTGAGCTGCTGCCGTTAATACACATAAAAGTATATGTACGCAAATCAAAGGTATTTGTATGTTTTAAAACGAATGCAACGTGTGCTCACTTAGTACTCGGAGCTTGAATACCTACTTATTTGGATGCAAGATGTGTGTGAATTTGTTTTTATTCTATACGTCTAGTTTTCGTAGGATTTGTGGGCCTAAAATAATAGCGACTACATAAATGGTCATTTCCAACATTTAACCTACATACATTCTTTCTGCTCTGATACTCAATTATTGAGATATTTAAGTTTCTGCATTTTTTAGTTTTCACCAATCAGGATCTAGTTATGTCAATGGATAGAAATATACTATTATTAAATGTGCGCAAGAATGACTCTTCAAAGTATGTTTGTGTAGGGAATGTTAGATATAAGAAAACTAGTAGATGACATGAGAATAGTAATGCGAATAGTTAAATCATTTTTAGCAAATTCAAACATAGATCACAGAAAAACCAATGCGCATTTTGGAGTTTTCAGTAGGTTTGTGAGTTAGTTGCTGAAAAAAATTACATAATACTGACCCGCAGATAATATTCACTGAGATTGATTTCAAGGGGATGGTTTTCTTTATTGTAACTGCTCCGCCTTCTGCGTAATCCGTAATTGTGTGTCTGAATTTCATAGTTTTTTTATCATTCTTTTCTATCTAATCCTGAATGGAAAACTAACTCTTGAGTCTAGTAATTCGTTTGGCATTAGTATCTTAGTATCTCTCTGATTTGTTGTCAAGCACGACATTGATCACCAACATTTTCCTTCAGTGTTTGCATGTAAAAATAATCTAATATGTGTATGAAATTGTGAGAAGTTGAATAAATACTGTGTACTATTGTGTGAATAACTTTACACTGTATATTGCGCTTATTGAGGTTTTGAATGAATAGAACGTCTATAGAAACGTTATAAAGAAGCCGATAATCAGCATAATCAGCGATACGCCAAACCTAAACTTATCTGATACCAAAAAGGTGCCAATGCAGTGAAAAGCGACTGCATTCCCTGCGCTTAACTAGTTGCATTAGTCCTTTTCGCCTCTAGCATGGTTGATACGTCGAATTACCGTGACCGTCTGACATCCCTCACACACCAGGAGGTTTTGGCCTCTAGCGTAGTTTCACGTCGAGTTACCGTGACCTTCTGGTGCCCTAAAACACCCCTTGCTCCTGAAGAACCCACTTATATTAGTGGCGAAAAATCGAGTTATATATTGTATATTTTGTGCATTTTTGTAGGTACTGTATAAGTATACTTTATAAACCATGACTCGGTCACACCCGGAAACCCTCATGGTAGAGACTCGGGCCGTGGAAGCCTTGTTCTAATACATTAAAGTTGCTGCTGTGTGACGCTAGTCTATATGAACTAAGGCTGACATTGTTTCAGTGTAGCTTAACACAAATCAGATGATTTAAACTGATGTAATAAGCTTCGTTTCTAAATTAGTTTTTTAAAATTTTAGTATTGTATGAGAATTTAATAAAGCATGTTCACCAATGCCTTATCGTTTGAAATCTGTTAGCTGAGTTGACGTCGTATTGATCTTGTATTGTTACTTGTGATAAGTATTTGGATGAAATATGTATTGGATGGCAATTATTTATATGAGGTGTACGTACTATATTAGAATTTTCTGCGAAAGCTGTATGAAATTTTGAATTGCTTCTTGTGCTTGTGTATTTAAAGTTTATTTTGATGTCATTTGTTTTCGCAAATTTGTCTGGCAGATTGGTTATATAGAGTGAAACACCATACCTTCCTCTATTGATGTGTGATAAATGTGCATTATTTTTGGTTTTAGATTTGTTTGTTTTTTACAATCTTAAAAAATAGAAATATCTTGGATAAGATTTTTGGCTGACTTAATTTTGAAATAATTATCACCATCAAATACCTTTGCACACACTATCTACACAGCAAGGGCTACAGTGGTAGTAGTTTCTTAATAGCCTTCAATCTTTAGTCTTTAATGACCCATCGTTTCTTTATTTGTTCAATATTAATTGAATTCTTAGTTTCCTAGTTTCAACTTTTTTGTAGTAATTTTAGTAGTTTAGTTTACAGCTATCTACGTTTATTGGTGTATCTTTTTGTTTTAGCACTTCCTTGAACTTTTTCTATTAGTTCTGGGAGAGCAAACAACATGCGTTTATCCTTGTAATAAACTGGTTTACTACTTCATACAACTTATAGATGTTAAGAACCTATCCCGATTCTCGAATTGCATTTTCTGATTTTCCTGAATAAATTTTTATATTGGAGGTATAGCCATCTGTACCGCATGATTTAAAGAACTAGTATCATGTATCCGTCTTCCGGATTAAAGTTATTGCTATAGTTCTTCATTATTTCCATAGACTCGCGTATTATCCTAGAACGGTAGTGTCTGGTCGTGGCTAATATCTTCACGTCGTGGTCTCCTTGTTTCTGCAGATGTTTTGCTTCTGCAGACTTTTTGTTATGTCCAGACAAGGACGCGTTGCCGAAGCTACTAACCAAAGACACATGCTTAAATGTCAATGTGGGAAAAGCTAGATCGGCCAGATAGGACGGAGCATACAATGCAGAGTAAAGGAACACGAGAGAGATGCACGCTTTGCACATAACAAGAAATCGGCAGCAATGAAACTTCAAGCCAAAAAGCAGTTACGTAACAACATCCGGAAGGCATATCTACTAAATCTGGAACAATTTGAAACAACTAGAAAAATTTTGAATTTCAAGTACGTAGGGGTCAATGGGGGCCTACAGGTTAAAATGTAGTGGATGCAAAGGCATCACTGGTAGAACCGGAGACCATACGGGCATCTTTACCTACATCGAAAATACGGCACCACTGTCTGTTAGCCCGGACAGGATCCCGCCCATCTTTAGTTTGACTAGAAACTACAAAGTAGTTATCCCCATCAAGGAGACTGCTATAACCGACAACCGCAAACGCAAGCAAGAGCCTTCAACGTCGGTTTGTAGATGCCTCCAAATCGCCAAATGGCACGGGCATTGGAATCTGGAACGACGGTGAGCCACATGGTGAATCCATCAGCCTGGTGTCCTCCCCTTCCGTCTTCCAGGCCGAAATTATAGCCATTCAGACTTGCGCGGCAGGAATTTTAACCTCCTCGCATGGGAATGAAGTGCTGGAAATTTTATCGGACAGCCAGGGTGCCCTCAAGGCCTTAAAAGCTCTTAAGTTTGATTCCGAAGTAGTTTTAAACTGTCACAGAAAGCTGAAACAACTGGCTGAACTTCACAGCGTTACGCTGATATGGGTGCCGGGTCACTCCGAGATTAGGGAGAATGAAATTGCTGACGAGTTAGCCAGAGCAGCCAGTGAACGATACTTTCGTCAGAACTCAGCTCGCTCCCAGACACCGGTCCCACTGGAGGGGACCCACTGGAATGAGACACTGCAAAATCCTGGACGTTAATCCGTACCAGGACAGGCTCCGTAAAGCCGCGTCTATGAGCAGTCTCAGGTTAAGGATGCTAACAGGCATCCTGACTGGGCACTGCACACTGAACAAACACCTGTTTCGCATGGGCTTAGCAAACTCTCCCCAGTGTAGGAGCTGCGGAGACCTGGAGGAAACTCCCGTGCATCTCTTTTCCGACTGCCCTACATGGGACATGGAAAGGCTACTTTGTGGTCACGAGACTGGACGAACCGGAACTAGAGAAATTAACTCTCGACCAGTTCGCACACCTTTTCTTACAGGTGTAACTGGCACGGAAAGCCTAAACGATATGGGGGCACAATAGGTGTTTCTGGCCGAGTGGCCGCACGGGGTCACCCGTCCATGGGATACTCAAAAAAAAGTAAGGGTCAATAAAGTTTTGTTTTTCCCAATTGTTTCATTAAAAAGCTCATTCTTGAAGGTTAAAAGTTTGGAATATTACAACTTTCAACAGTATGATTTTCAAGAAAATGGGGCTTGTAACAATTCGATGTTTTCAATTTTTTCAGGAACTTCGAACAATGTTCAGAATGACTACATATTGACCTTGAACTGCTTCAGAAACGTCGTTCAGAAACGTAGTTGTACACGGGCGGGGCTGGCTGTCTTTTTCGGCAGTTTTTTTTTGTATTATTTTGTGAAAAATAATCTCTATGGAAAAACAAACCTAGAAATGCTGGAAAAAATTGGAATACATATATAAAGTGGGCTACTTAGTATCTCCGTATTCTTTAATATCATCATTATTTTGTTGGTTGTTGCAAGGGATAAATTAACTTTCCAATAAAAGCAATACAAAGCAAAACAAGTGATGTTTGTCTGTGGTAAATCGTCAACTATGAATTTGTCCTGTTAATAATTATTTTATCTAATATAACCTTTATTAAAGGATATAAAAATAAACAACCTTAGAGCTGCAAGCTGTGGCTTCTAGTGGAAGCAGCAAGACAAGAGATGCCTGAAATTTAAATTACGTTCACAGATAAAATTCGCGCGTAAAACAACCAGTACTCTCACATTACACATCGGAAATCCACGACACTGGGCAATTTTTATATATTTAATGTCATGTAGTTCTGGAGTCGCGACCATACTCAGATTGGAAGTCCCTGAGCGACCTAAATCCTAGTTTTACGTTTTTCTTTGTTCACTGTCGCTACAGTAAATCATAACTTATTATCGCAGGTTACAGCTGTAATTGTGGCTGGTAACGGTTCAACTTCATGATCTTGCATAATATGTATACTTCACAGGGAATATTTCATGAGACTAACAGGGTATTTCATTTCTATTCGCGTAAAAGTTTGAATTATATACATATCTGCATTTGCAATACATTGCACGAAACTTTAAAGTATGTAAAATAAACTTTCTTGGAAAGATCGTGCCAGAAAGAATGACAGGAAGGTCTTTTTTGCAGTTTAAATTGGATTCGAAGAGGCGGCAATAGTACGACGAAACAGTACTACATATCTGTCTGAACCAGAGAGGAAATCGAATTGCTTAATACTTGTAAACTCCGAAATTCTTGGCAATGATGACACATGTAAGCATTCGAACAGGGCGGGGTATTTGGTGTCGATGTTTGAAATGTGATTTGCGGAACAAGAGGGTAGAACTAATAAGGTTCACTCAACATCCTTTGAGCAAGATTCGCGTACATATATAAATGTTAGAGTGGTCTTTATTTCGCAAATATAAAATTTCAAAACGGATACCCTGTCAATTTATTTGTTGTTCGTGAAACTAAAGAATGTACAATCATTATCAGAATAAGTTTGTTACTAACTATGACCAAAGTAAAACTTAAAAAAAGCTTCCTACATATCTTATTTAAGCTTATTTTCATTATATAAGTGAAAAAATCTTTCAATATACGAGGCAGGTTCCATAAGTATAGGTTAGGTCGCCTTAGCACGAATGTTGGTTTTGCTATAGCCGCAGAAAGTTGCATAAGACGGTCGTCGATAATCTGAATGTTTACTGTGGTAGTTTACTCGTGATATTCGTAGAATACGCAGTCGTTGTGCGCGCTTTAGTGTGGCAGGTCGTATTGTTGGAGCGTCCAGTACCGATCACCGAAGAGTAATACAGTTTTTAAACGCCGAGGGCAACATCCCTATTCAAATTCATCGGAGAAGGCAGGATGTTTATGGTGAACAGTGTCTTTAGAAAACCACAGTCGTGGAATGGTGTTGGAAGTTAAATAATGGACAACAATCAGCGGATTTGTCAATGATGCCAATGTCGCTGCTGAGCGAATAGCTATTGTGGATAATAGGCGGATTCGTGTTAATGAATTGGCAGATCGTTTCGATATAATTGTGGGAAAAATCCATGCAGTAATTTATGAGTCTGGATACCGAAAGGTGTGTGCACAATCGATACCCCAGACGGTTTTCGCCTCTGGCGTGGCTGACACGTCGAGTTACCGCGACCTTCTGACACCCTCATCTACCAGAAGGTTTTCGCCTCTAGTGTGGTTTAGACGTCGAATAGCCGCGAACTTCTGGTACCTCCCCCTTTTTGCTCCTGAAGCAGCCACATTAGTGGCAATACATCGAGTTTTTTATTGTACATATATCATGTGCATTTTATTTTTATTTGTACTGTATGGTGTTACTATTATGAGGTCGAAATATGACAGTATCCAGTGGAAACATACAACGTCTCGAAGGTATCAAAAATTCAAAACTCAACTTACAGCTGGCAAGGTTATTCTTACCTGCCTTTTCGATCACCGTGGGCCATTACATCTTGAATTTGAAGACTCTCACGTTAACATCGATGCTGTCCGATACAGTAACTGCGTATACTCGTCTGCGTATAGCCATAAAAACCAAACTTCCTGGGATGCTTACAGATGGCGTGATCCTTCTTCACGATAACGCCAGTCCGCATATCACCAACATCCTCACGTCACAGATAGCGCAAATGAGGTAGAAGGTATTACAGCATCTCCCTTACAGCCTGCATCTGTCACTCTGTGACTTCCATGTCTTTGGACCATAGAAGAAGGTACAGCGATTCCAGTCGGACGCTGAAGTTCAGCAGGAAGTTTTGACGTGGTTCCGTCAACAGCCAGAAAAGTGGTTCAACACCGGTATACCGGTATATATAATCTTGTGAAGCAGTGGGATACCTGTCTGTATAGTAATGGCATTTATATTTAGTTGAAATGAACCTCTTATATGTACGTACCACACCTGGAAGGTGTATTTATTGAATTGCTGTAACTTTTTTTCACCGAGGAGGGGAAAATCTGTAATCCAGACGCCCACACAGATGTTGATCGTGGGAAGTGTCGGGTTTTACCGACTAAAAACCCCTCCTCCGGTCATCGTACATACCTCACACCGGTATCCGCTCGCGCATTACTTCGGTGCTGGCATTGTCCACGTCTATTTATCAATATTCCATTCTTCCTTTTCCTTTCCTTCTGTGATACCACGAACCACCGTGTATGCTCTGATCCACATGTCTTCTGCTGTTATAAGGTCTGCCATCATGTTCTCGGCGTTGAAAGTTTTGCCATTTTTTTCCGTGCATTCTTCTCTTACCTTTTTCCATCTACGGCATATGAAGCGACTATGTTCAGCGTCATAGGCACTCCCACAGTACAAACAGGCATCCGTTTCTGCTGTGCCTTGCTTATATAGGTGTTGCCTAAAGCATCCGTGGCCAGACAGGGCCTGGGTTAAGTAGTAATCCGCTTCACCATATGGCCGATCTATCCAAAATTTTAGGGATAGAATTAGTCTGCAGGTCCAACGTCCATTGGTCCCATTCACCCACTTTAGCTTCATTGTCTTTCAAGTTCCGCTCTTGCTTCCTTCTTGTTGCCCTTGTACCTATCTCTTCTCTCTTTTACCGAGAGGTCTATGGGTGGTGTACCAGCTACGACGTTCGCAGCTTCTGCCGATATTGTTTTATAGGCACTGCAAATGCGTATGACCATTAGCCTTTGCAGTCGGACCAGCCTGTTCAGCATCGTCCGGTTTTCCGTAACTTCATGCCATATAGAGGCCGCATAAAGAATCTGAGAGAACACCACGCTTGCTATTACTCTTCGGTTTGATGAGCTTGGGCCTCCCACGTTTGGCGTAAGCCTGGATATTGCAGACACAGTCTTCTCTGTTTTCTCCACCGTCTTCTGTATATGTGTTTCGAAGCTCATTTTCTTTTCAAGCCATACTAGCAGGTACTTTATGGCGTTTTCCGGTGCAATGGCTACTCCCCCGATTGTAAAGAACAACACCGTAACTTTCCTGTGCACTGTAACTCTTCCATGGTGTTGAATAAGCTGAAAATGATATGACGATGATATGTATTCAGAAAATATCGAACCAACAAAAAAGTATGATAAATTTTATTGTTAGACAAATATTGTTTTTGTTCTGCATTTTGGGAATTATACTATTAAACTCTTCAATAAGTTTTACGCCTATTTTAGCAACATCATCATCATTAACTACCCCTTAAGGTCTTAGAAACAGCTGAGGTTACTTGGTCGCCTTTTAGTGAAGGTCATTTAAGGGAAGCAAGTAACTGTTCAGACCTGTGGGATGTTGTTGTTAAATCACTTCGGAATCACACTGAATTTCACGTTTTTGTTTAGAAAATCACCATAAATCTTTGCCACAGCTTGCTTACGGTATTTCCCTCTTTGCCTATTGATTGAAAAACTGTTTATACCAAAGTCATTTGAATTTAGATCCAAAGTAACTCCAGCATTTTAGTCTTTGTGTTAAAATACATACCTCGTCTATCCCTTTTAGTTTTAGAGATTTGACGTTATAAACTCTGATCTATGTTGCATTCTTCAAAATTTAAATCTTCATTGAGCAACTCGTCCTTCGAGTCTTCTTGCTGAACAAATAAAGTTGTATATGAAGTTTAGTTCAGAGCCAAAGATTAACTAAAATGTATGAGGTTGCCTGTATGAATCTTGTCTTTTCATCATTTGACACAAAAGTAGAAACTATTGTTTGTCCTTAAAACCACAAAAATGAATTAGCAAACAGAAAATATAAAGATATATAAATTGTATGATAAGGTTACTTCAGTTCATTTGCCGTTAATCAAATAAAATCTTAATTTGTTTTTCATTGCTTGCTACTCTTGTCAGTTCTTTCCAGAAACGATACGCTATTTTCATTTCTCTGAGAAATAAATTCTCGTCGGTTCCCAGCATAGATCCCACATGTCCTTTTGTCTTTGAAATCTTAAAATCTCGTCGACTTCTTTTATCTATTTCAAATTCATGGCATTAGCATGGGATATGTCAAACAGATTCTCTAATGCATCTTCAAACTCATTTGCTTGGCTCTTTTGTATTCAGTGTTTCTATTTTTACTCTTTTGTAAACTCTTCAGTATATAGTACCACTTTCTTAATTGCCAATGCAATTCAAGCGATGCTGTGTTGGTATTCTGGCCTTCTTCCAAACACTGCGGCACTCATCTATCACACAGCAACAATTTTATTTACCTTTGTCTTTGGAGGTAGTCTCTGAAGGTACCCATTATTTGATTATTTGTAACGTCACAAGATAAATTTTAAGATGTGGCGTTTCAAAGTAAAACAGAAAATAGTCATACGAAGAGCAACATTTAGCTCAATTGATCTCACCTACTATTATTAAATATCAACATGGAGGTGAAGACTTTTCGGCAAGACAAATAAAGGCAGAGTTTGTACTCCATGTCGCTTTAAAGATATTAACTAGTGTACTGATATTACTATTGTTTTTAATTAGGACAGAAATATAATGTACCGAATAACTATACTAAGTTGTTAAATTACTACATTTACGTAATGTTGTCTGTACGCCTCTAGTGTATAGATAATTTGATACAGTACAGAAATTTCAACCGAGAGTACAAAGTTGTTCATATGTTAACAATATCCACCTGTAGAGTGAAGAACAATAGTGATTCGCCTCCAGAGCCCAACTTGCTACATTTCACACATTCTGTTGCAATGAATTATTCAAAGTTGGTGAGAAACAAGCACGCCAATTAAATAAAGTTGACATGTGAAGCTTGTTTCAATTTTATGTGTATGGCACCAGCGATTGCTGCGAACAGATTGTTTTCTACTTGTTTCGTGAACATTGTATACGAGCATGAGCTGTATTCGCAACGGTGTAGACGAAGCAATTCAAAGTCGTATTCGCAATGGAAGCCGGACAGAAAGCCTTTACTTATTTACAATCGCAAAAATTGAAACCTGAATATTGACATGTGCATGCACGGCTAGGATTATTGCAACACCCGTTTCGTACTAGCTTTATACGCTTTCAAAGAAATACTTTTATTCGTATAGCTCTGTTCGAATCGAATTCTCAATTTCACAGACGTCAATCTCCGAACGCGAAACAACTTTAACGGGACCCACCTGGTGCAGTTTCTTTTTGCGCTCATGCAATAAGGATTCAAAGAATTCTCTTCCGACGTTCATCCAATAACTCGCTTGAGAGCAAATATTTTGCGTATGGGATTGATTCAAATTTTGATAAATACAAACATAAATACAAAAGTGAGATGAATAATAAGAATGTAACGTGAGAAATGGTTAATAGCAAAATTAAAAACTAAATTTTGCAAGTAAATTTTCTTGTTAGATTAAATAACTATACAGGGTGTCCGCTATATACAAAGCATGCTTTTAAGGCATGATAGCTACAACTATTTAGAAACAAAAACATATAATACACCTTGGGTGTATCTGTAAGCGTAAACGAGAAAAAAAAATTATTTCTCATGTCACAAACTTCGACACATACTGTCCAGGGGCAGCCGATCAGTGCAGGATTTACTCGACGATTACAGGCGTGTGTTCTTGCAAATGGGCAATACATCGAGCCTTTCTTGTAATAAATTTTCTCCTGTCTCTCAAAAAGGTTCTTTTTAGGGCCACCAATTTATCACAATGAAAAGAAAAGAAATAAAAGTTGTAGTAGCCTTTACGAAAGAGCTTAAAGCGCCATAACATAATTGCAGTAATTACATTGTTTTCATTCAATGCGACTTTCCCTCAACTTAAATTTTCATTTACCGATCGGAAGCTGCTATTAAAGACGCCCTTTTCACTCTAACTTCAACATAACATCGATTTTATTGTCATAACATTATTCAAAACAACGCAAAGGTACCTTTATTTTTAAAACGTATGGCCATTGACTTCGTACGATACAATGTCTAATGTAGTTCAAGGTCGTATAAACAGATGATGCTTGGCTTGCATCTGTGCTTCTATTGAATACGTGTACAGTATGGTGTAAGAGAAATGACACCACGCTTCCATTTCAAAGTATTAAATAATTCGTTTTCATCGTTGTTTTCAGTTATTTTCAACCATAAATTTTTGATATGGTGGTTTTTCTCGTTTACGCTTCTTGCATTTTGCCAGATAGACCCAAGGTGAATTATATGTTTTTGTTTCTAAATCGTTGTAGCTATCATCCATTAAAACTATGCTTTGTATATCGCCGACACCCTGTATAGAAAATTTCTGATTTTTTAAGGTAATTTACATTTTATTATTAATAGTAATTTGCTGTTAAAAGGGAAAAATAACTACATTTCGGGTTGTTTGAAGCATTGAAGCTATGCAACTTCCATTTTATACTCTACTAATTGAGATTAGATTCTTTAATAAAACCCATTTTAAAAAGTCTTCATAAATCGTGGGTATTGCATAAATGATTTTGGCTGTAAAGCATCTATGACACCAATTTGTAGTTGCATTACTTTCTTGGCTATGTCTTGATAGATCTACTCCACATTGTCATATGGCATTGTATTTTGGGGCAATTCTACAGGATTAGTTTTAAATAGCGCCAAATAAAAAAAAGGGTGAAAGATACGAGTCAATTCTAAATGCAAAATTTTGTGGATTTATGTGCACGGATTAAAAAAAAATGATCTCTTTTTAGTTGAGTCCGGTCCTGACGCATCTAACTTACATACATGACTGTATGAGAATCACCAACTAGAGGTATACATTGACCACTGCGGTTAAGACTTTGTTTAGTATCCACTTGGCATGGTCTGTGGATGCAACTGTTTGCTATGACAGCAAATGATAATGTCAAATCTACCCACATGATTTGAATTTTTCGAGAAACAGTTTTGTAGCAAAAAATTTGTACGCAGAACGTTTCCCAAATTCACATTATCCGTCCATTGCGATGATTGTGGGAGTTGCATTTTGGCTTCGGAATACAGGTTCAGTAATTGCACGTGATAAAGGTCGCGGCATCGAAAAATTACGTAGAGTGCTTCAACAAGCAAATGTGTCTTAAACTACCGTGGCATAAAATTCTGGAAACTAATTTATCGCATTCGTATCATATTCGGTTTTAGGGGAAACCGTTCGTGTGAATCAGCATTCCAACTAGTCTCAATGCAATAGAAAGAAACATTAGATGGTGGAGCATTTTAAAATTTAGACAGAGAGATACTTGTAAGAAAGTTAGAATATTATGGAGTGAAAGACGGAGTCAATAAGTGGTTTGAAAGTTATTTAAAGGACAAAAGTTGGTAGTTCAATTTGTAAGAAGAAAAACGTCAACAACGGTGTTCAACAAGGTTCAGTTTTGAGTCCTCTTCTGTTTTTAAATTATATTAATGCCATTAATAATAAAATAATCTATAAATTTAGGGCAATAAATGAGTTCATTGAATTTACTACTAACGCAAATTCAAGAGACCAAATTAAAAGTGGAAATTAATTCCGATCTGTATTACATCAGTGTAAAACTTAATAAAGGCCTACCATTTGTTAGCGTCAACAAATGTAACAAATTTATTTAGATCTTCTACTTAAGTGTGGGGGCAATATTTCATTTAAATTGCCTAATTTTTACTGACCTTCGTGCGCAATGTCCCCGCCTAAAAAGAAAACGCCCCTAAATCGACATTCGCGCGCAAAAACCGAAAGGACACAAAGGAGAGAAAAATCGCCGGCTTTGAACTACTTAATCAGGTTTATGCTCCGGTCTCCGGTAGGAAGAAAAAGACTCTAAAATTAAATTGTTTTCTGTTTTTCTCGTGCCTTTCGGAATGTTTTCACCTTTTAATTAAAGATCTTCTAGACTAGAATAATGCCCTGAAAGAACAAAGTAGAAAGCGAGAATAGGACTCGGCGAGCTAAAGCAAATACTTCAGCTGTTCGACGCGTTTAGGGTTTTTGACGATGAATGCCTGACAAACATTGTCTCGTTTCTCTAGTGAAACGAAAGTATACTGTCGGGTAACTAATTGTAAGTTCGACTACGCAAAGTATCCACAGGAGACCTCAATTTCATTAGTTAAGAGAATTAAGTCATATACGTACGTAACTTAAACTTTCATAACGTTGGGTTCAAGCAAACAATTTTTTTTTAGAGTATTTACTATACTACTGCTACATATCAACTGCTTAGGGATGTTCTACTAAGGTCATGCAACTTTCTTGGCTGAGTGTGGTCATTGACTTAAAATTTCAATCAATGTTTTTGTGCAGGACAGCTATCGTACATAAGCCATAACGTTTAAGTTGTAAATTAAGAAACTCTAATTTTTTTAATTTCTATATTGCTTCTCGGAGTGCCACTGTAATTCTTACTGGGCATATACTGTCAGCAATTGTCTTTTGTACGCCTTGCTAGGTCTTTTTCCGCGTAAGTAATATTGTATTGTTAATTATTTCCCAACAGCAAACCAAATGACAAACAGGTGTTTCTAAATGCAACAAAAATTGCTTTAAAGAAGTATATGAACAATGTACAACTGTAGATGGTGTAATCCACCAATTGTTTTAGTTTAAACTTATTAGATCGTCAATTCTAAATATGGATTGTAAGATGAGTCCCTGCAAACACAAAATCGTAGAAAAAAATATGTATTCAAGCAAATGTAGTGTCAAAATTATTGCAATTCGTTTGCCTGATATCTATATCCGCGTATTACAGGCCTTCCATTGTAAATTATTGATTGTTCTTTCCTTGGTACCAGGAGGATAGCAAGGATACTATGTGATTTTTTCATGACATTCTTGACCACTCTTTCAATTCTTTTATAGGGTACTAAGAATTAAGTCGTTTCCCCCTGAATCTTAGTCTTAGTTAATTAGTCATCAGTTTTGATGTGGTTGTCAAAATTGCGATGCCTTCATCTTTATATTTCAGTGTTACTAGTAGCTGATCAAGTATGCTGGTATAAATTTTTGCAGCACTCCCATAGATCTTTTTTATTGCTGATGATTACACAAGATTACTTTTTTCGATATTGGCTACGTTAATGTGGTGAAGCCTTCCACCTTCTATATTTTCGACCACCATTATTGTGTCAGCTGTTACTCTGATTACTGTGCTTAATGACTTGCTGCCAGCAAAAATTTATGATACGTCATAGGACTTTATCTGCGGTCGAAGATATTGTTGTATTTGTATAAACTATGTATACTATGTATAACTATGTATACCCTCAATGTGACAATTACCGGTTGACTAAGGTATCCTTGATATATCCTTAGATTTTAATCAAGTCTGTATCATGAAGTAAGACAGCATTTCAACCAATTTCTAAAAATTCCTACCGTAACCATTCTTTTTAGATACACTGGTATACTATTTTGTCTTTATCTTTTCAAATTGGAGCATTTAATATTTTGTACACAAGTATGTACAGTCTTGTGCATCGTATGTGGCAATTTACTACAGCAGGTTTTCAGTAGGATTCTTTACTTGAGCTGAAGTTGCTTTAGAAATCATAGGTGCACCAACAGCGGGGATTAATTGTCGAACCAAGTAACGATGTTTAACAAGGTATTGAAAGAAGATTCCTGATGACCAAAAAAAATTCCATTATTATTTTCCAAAATAGCTTCATGCATAAAGAAAAATAGAAGTCGGCACAGTTTTAGTTTTGAAAATATCTTAATGTTTAAAAAAGTCAATTTGAAATGAGATGCTTGTCTTCTAATATTCTGGATTCTACAGGTGAGCATCAAAACGTTGGCACACAGTGTATAATAGGATTAGATACTTACTTTCTTGGTGGAATGAAGAAGTTACACATCATTCAAATCACCTTAAGATTGATTTTAAAATGTTTGTAGATTTAAGATACAAAGTAGATTTCACATTCCTACATATTTAGTCATATTTGGACGAGAAATCAAAAATAATCTATATGAAAAACTATGAACTATGAAACTATGAACTACTAAATAAATGGATTACGTTTTCTATTTCCACAAAATGAAGAATAATTCCTGTATGATTTGGTGTTGTTTCAAGTTTATTGGCGGGTTTTTCATAACGAATGGTGCTTTCGTTGAGCTATTTTCTCGCGAAAAGATCTGTAACACAGTTGAAATAATAGATCTTTGGTCGGTGCCATGGAACCTCTTCAGTAGATTCTAGAAACGGAAGGCACCAAAACACTCAATGTGCTGTCAGAGAATTATGCATGATGGAATTGACAGATAATCTAGTAAAACAGTAAAAAGGTAGTTTGAATGGGCATTCCTTGCATCAACTGGCAAGTAAATGACGCTATCACTTCAAAGTTGGATCTACCCCGGATCAGTGACGGCAAGTACACTTTTCCCAATTATTAAGAGTGGACCGTAACGTGACGTTATCACTAATGGTGGAGGCGCCGGGGAAAACTGTTGATAATTAATACCAACTTTAAATCCTCTGGGATACCAGTCGAAGAATTGTATGGTTCTCTATGCTTTTATCATCGCAATAGCCACGTTGACATCTTTAGCAAGCACGTTAAAGATATACATGACTTACATAAGTTACGATAAGAAGGCGACAAAATTTATTCCACTAATAATCACTATGCGACTTTATATAGCCTTCATGCCGTTATGACAGTAATTTTCTTAATTCGAGGTAGTATAGAATTAACGTTATCACTAAAGCGGCGCTGCCGGAGGAAGCTCTTTAAAGGAATCGTTTACAAGGAAGGCACGTTTATCTTGCCAAATGGATGAACTTGTAGAGTACGCCTAGCGAACGTTAAAAGTGACGAAGACACCAAAGTGTATATGTATGTCATTAGATATAGAACATGGTAGTATGTAGTCACACTTTTTAGTTAGAAAACTATGCAACAATACATTCAAAAACTATAATAACAAATCGATAATGTGTTCAATTGTATACAATCTATTTATGTAATATCGTTTTCCGTCATATTAAATAAATAACATTTGTAGATACCATTAAACTAGAATACTTTGTGTAATAGCCTGTCTAAGTTAATTTCAATGATATTTACATGGCGACAGCAGCACTCACACAGCAACTACAACAGTAACAATATCCACATCATGCGCAATAGAAAAAAAAACACTATCCTTGGCGCGAGCACTTCATCAGCAACGGCCTTGATAGTAGCAATTCCATAATTTACACTGTATTCCGTCAAACAAGATGCTAAAAATAATAATAACGTAACATCAACTAGCGAATAAGTAACGCTAACCCTTTCAAATTTGGAGCTCCCCCAAATTCAGTAAGTACCTTTTTCTCAATTATTAAAAAAAGACCGTTTCGACGAATTCTCTAAATATTTAATCCGCGAGAAATACAAAGCGATGGAATGCATTTCAGTATACATTCACCTCACTGGCGTCCAAATTAGCAATTCCCGTTCGGAAATATAATTTTGTAAATATGTCCATCTAACCTGACCGTAATATGTCATTTAATAAAACTATAGATGGCGGCGATGACTCCTTCAACACATTTTTCAGCGAAATCGAATCCGGCAAACACGTATCTAGAGCAGTTTTTGAAGATTTGGACGACAATAGTGGGTGAACTTGAATGGGCGAGGGAATGGAACATGCTGACAACTATTCTGTCTAACAACAATTCATTAGAGGCAAAGAAGATGCTGCCAATAATCATATTGTCGGTAAAGAGATAGTTGAAGTCATCTAAAGAGAATTTTGGTGTTTCATTCTTTTGGTAATTGTAATGTATCAGGTTTCATCAGCCGTCTTCATAGAGCGTTGATTATGGTAAAAATTCCAATTTGACTTCTCTATTTATCCAGCATCTCAAGCGTCTATCGCTATAGTGCGGCCTCAAAATTCAATTTCAACGACACATACTATGTACTTTGGAATATATCCAATGTACCTCCATAGTCGACAACGAAGCCATCTATGATATCTGCAGTAGAAAATTGGATACCGAAAGACCAACTTACAGAAATTTGAGGTATAGAGCAGATCGACTCTTCCACAACTGCGCCTTTATGGTTCGATGGCGCCCTCTACTTTGACATATTTATAGCCACTCATACTCCTATTAATTTCGCCGAAAAAGCCCACCACAAGCAGCTAACCGCTACCGAAATCTTCAAGGCCTGTTTTGTACGGGGGATGTCAACGTAGCTATTGCTACGATAGAGACGAAATAAACATTCATTTTGTCGATTAATTATAAACTCATAACAGTTGTACCCGGCGCCTCCACCATTATGTTACGACCCACTTGTAACAATTGGAGGAAAGTGCACTAACCTTTTACTTGCAACTACTTTATTATATACATATAACCTATGTTCTAATAAGACTCTTCTTAATTAATACCAAAAGTCGAGTAAACTGGCCACTGCTTACTAAATCATCGGTCAATTCCACCATCCCTAATCCTCTGTCAGCCAATTCGCTGTCTGGGTGCCTTCTGTTTGTTGAATCTGTCGATGAGGTTCCTGAGGACTGATCCAAAATCTATTATTTCACTGCATAATAGAGCTTTTCGTGCCATTATGGTTATTGTGCGTATACTGTAGTGATTATAGGAAAGGACCGGTAAGAAAATTGCTAACTGACAACCATTATAAACGATTTTCCCTACTAATCTCTTTGTATATACAGATACATATTTCAAGTGAAGTAGTTAATAAACAGGAAATGAATAATACTTAAGGTATTTGCTCTTATGATTCTCATTACACCTCCGAGGCTGAGGTTTTTGAAGCTATTATGAACCTTAACCATTCTCCCTTTGAAGATATACATATATGGAATGTCATGTCACAGATTTTAAGACATATGGCACCATTGCTCCCAGAGCCACTAGCAAGGATATTTAATAGATGCCTACATGAGAATATCTTTGCAAAAAGGTTAAAACTAGCTAAAGTAATATGTATAGATAAGAATGGATGCAGAAAAGATCTAGGAGCTTACAGACCAGTCTGCATAATACCCGTTATCTCAGAAGTGTTTGAGGAGTTGTTGAAAAATAGGCTACTTAGCTATTTCGATAAAGCATCTCTTTTCTGTGAACAGCAGTATGAGTACCTAAAAGACAAATCCACTATCCACGCTATCTGCAAGTTAATTGCCAATGTCATAAATGCCTTTAACTTGCAGCAAAATATCTCTAAGGCATTTGATTGTGTTTTTCATGAGATACTATGTAGTGCAAAAATTAGAATATAATGACATCAGAGGACAATTTTTAAAGCTATTTTAATCTTACCTCAGTGAAAGAAGACAAACGATGATGATCCAAAGAAATGGTACAAATAAACAACTTATAGATTGTGGAGTACCCCAAGGTTCCAAATTAGGACCAATTTTATTTCTAATTTACATAAATGATCTATGCTCACATCTTCTAATGTGCAAATCAGTAATGTTTGCAGATGGCACCACCCTAATATTAAGTGCTACTACAACTGAACAATTGATTCGATAGGAAGAACTGGGTATGGCAAAAGTTGAAAAAATGGTTAATTAGTTAAAATTGAACGTGGACAAAAAGGCAAAATATTAAATTTGATTAAATTAAATGCAACTCTCTATCAAATCCGAAGAACTGCGGAAATAGCTAACATAGAAACAGCGAAATTAGTTTACTATTCTACTCGATCGTTAGTAACAGTATTCTATTATGCAGCAGCACAGTACATACACATAACAGATAGAATATTCAAAAGAAGTGCGTAAGAGCAATGATGGGAATATCCAGAGGAGACCATTGTAAGCCATACTTTACAAGATTAAAGATCCTGGCAAATCCATATCAATTTATTTACAGATGCTTACTCTTTGCTAGGACCAATATTTGTAATTCTGAAACTATACGACTTAGATATACACAACTACATATGCTACTAGGTTGTTCCTAGTAGGAGTCGTCTTTAACGATTCCTCATCGTAGACTAACCTTGACCCAGCCAGCGACCAAATATCAAGCAATTAAGTTTTATAATGACTTGAACCAACATATTAAAGGATTATCTCTCAATAAGTATAAAGTAATAATTAAAGAATATCTGCTAGGGAGAGCTTTCTATCATTTTGTACTTTTCTGTTTATATTTTGTTCATTTCAGTTACATTTACATATTTCTCTTCTTTTTTGTAGACTTTCCTTTTGTATGATAACAGAAAATTTATTATTATTATTGTTATTATTATTCTAATTTCTTTTCCAACAATCGGTTTAGTAGTTAAAACAAGGAAATTAAAAAAAGACTAAAATTTTTTCCAATAATAAAACACAAACACAATACATTCAGAAATCTTTCAGATATTTTTTGCTCTACATACTAAAACCAGTTTTATCTCTGCAACTAATTACATCTATTTATCCGCTTTTTCCGCATGCAAATACAATGCATTCCCAAGATTGCAATATTAAATAGACGATCGAAAGGTTTATGTGTTTTCTGTGCACATTTCTTACTTCGCTCAGACGGAAATTGCCTCAGTCGCGGAACAATTTTAATCTCCTTAGATGGTATCCGTCGATAAATTCAATAAACACAATCGACGAACTCTGAATAACGACATAGCCGTGCCATGCACTACCTCAATTTGTTTTACGTTCCCACAGACGTTTAGGTGACGTTAATGCGTTAGTCTCCCACGTAGATGCCCCGCTTTAAAGCTTGTTATTTACGTGGAATGCTCTCAGCCGAAGGACGCCTTGTTGCAGGTATGTACGTGGACGAGAAGATATGCGATTGAACCGTTGTGATTTTCTAGGTTACGTTTGTTTTTATCGGAGGATAAATGATTTACAGCTTCGGTAGAATGTTTTGTACAATGCACGATTTATAGGCGAGTAAACAGATGTGTCAAAATGAAATTGTAGTTTCAGTAGTACGGAGATAGTTTAGAAATTTCTATGAGCAATATTTTTAAGGTAGCAGTCCAAAGAGAAAGCGTTCGTATATCTTCGTAAAATTCGATGAAACTTCTAGCGTGACTTATGAATTTTATTGTGCTCCTTGATATACAAGCATTTACATACTATCCTGGACGATCACTGCCGAGATAACTTTTAAGAATGTATTTTTGACACACTTTTTCAACATTCGCTTCTTTTTGGTATGATAAAGATATGATTTATTCTCAAAACCCAAAATGCATATTAACGCGATTAAATAGAGAAGCCAAACGTCAAGATGATCTTATACTCTAATGATTCTTAGAACAATTATTAAGTCAATTGGACTTCTCAGATCGGGGCTTTATAAAATTCTGTCCACAAAATCTGAATAATTTCGGTGCCTCGTTGAAAATAATTAACATTGCAATTCGACATCTAAATTAACATTTTCAAAACCTGCTCTTAGCTTTTCTGATATTATAGGAGGGTAAAACCAATACCCAAGGACGTTTAATTACTTGCCTACAGATGTAGTAACACCGCCTTACTACCAAACTGTCATTTGTTATTCCAATACCCAAACCACTTCCTAGAATGATGCATGTAGAGCTGACGCAAACTAAAGCTTTAGTTCGCTTAAAATGCAGATAGAAGTCTGTACCGCACATAGCATAGATGTGCTTGCACAGCTTTCTAACAATTAATTAATTCCACCGTATAAAACCGCGGGCTTTAGAGATTAACACGGATAATGAACTACTACCATCCGATAGCGTCTAATCCAGGCATTACTGTGGCATTTATCGCCGCTGCATCCAATATAATAAGATGAACGTTTCCTACATATTCAATCTGTCGGTCCGTCCGCTTTCGTATATTCTGTCGTCATCAGTTACTAACCTCATGCTCTAGAGCGCTAAGCGTGAATTTATCAAAGAGAGATGCCATACTAACAGAATATACATATAGTTGCTCACAAAACTGTTTGCATTGAATTTTATGTTGTGTGTGTTTACAAAACTTGTCCGCAAATAGAAGACAGGCACAGACATATGTATTTATCTAGAAATAATCTTTTATACATTAATATCAAGCATTTTGGACATGCTTTTCCTAACACTTAAATTTTGAAATAGCATAAAACGTTTCTTGGAGAACTTAATAACATTTGTGTTAATCAGTTATGCTGAGCGGAATAGCTAATCTCGTAGTAGAGAAGGCCGCCACAACTTTATGTGGGGGCTAAAACCGTTCTGCAGAATAGAGAGGAGCACCTATAGAAAAGGACACAAAATGCTATGAGTGGCACATTTAGTTTAGCAGATTTGCAATGGTGGGAGAAATCATTGGCCACAGAGATGGAGAAAATGCAATCTCAACTTGAAATGTTTTTCTGGAGCAGGTAATACTAGTATAACCAAAGAATGGCAACATTTACGTAAAACAATGAGACTTCTTTAATATATAGTTTGATACATTTCAGTATGGCTGAAGCAAGATGGCTTAATGGACAGCCCACCCAAAACCAACCTTTACCAGAGGCCAAACCCTTCAAAAGTCTTTATAATAATCTAAGGAGAGTGAAGATTTTTTCAAGATCTTAGCTCGACATTATAGCATTACAAAAGTTTTGCATTTTGAGTTGGATCGGGTGAGGCAAATACAGGCTATATCGCTGGAAAAATTAGATTGACAGCAGGTGTACATTGTGTGATAGATTTTAAATAGTAGTCATCTGTATCCGTAACATGTTTGGGAGTACTATGTCTTCTCATCACACGAAGCCTACCAAAGACAGTGACACTAATTTTCACAACTGACACCTCTAGTAGAATGGAATCTTATCGCATCAATCATCCAAATATCAGTAACAGTTTCCGATAAATGCGTGTATAAAAATTATCCACAATTTTTTAGTTGGTCAAAAAACACGTAAATTTTTTAATGCAGTACATTCTCAAATTATCTAAAATCCATAGCATATTCTACTCAAGTTAAATTGAGGATTTTCGACAAAGATTGGAAGACGAATGCAAATTCGTAATAGACCAGGCATTTTTCAAGACGTAAGGGAGCCCATAATGAAACAGTAGTAGTTGCTATTCGTGAAAATGATTTTTCTCCAGTTCCATTAGGCAACTTTTGAAATAAAGAACTGCGACACTCAAGTAGCTGCAACTTTGTAACTAACCACTTAAGGACCCCGTTCATCATCGATGTTACTAGATTTTCCTTTCTGGCCTTTTGATTGTCCCAAACCAAGAAAAGCAGAATTTTTATCATATTTTAAAATTAATTTACTCTCCATTTCTTTACTGAATCGATGAATTAGATTTAATTCAGTTGAAAGAATTTGCCATCATACTGTATAAAGTAATCCGCGAGAGTAGCATTCTTCTGTTATAGTTTGGAGTCCTACCAACTAGAATAATGTAAAACGTGAATTTTGCGCTGCTTCGTTCCCGATTCCGTATATGAACAGTTAGTGTTCTCTTGTTTGCAGAAAATCTTTCTTTTTTGACAACTTATGCTGTTAAGTCTGTCTTTGCAAAAAAAATAATTTCCCTAAGATCAGATATCAACAGAAACGAATAGATAAGACCTTCTTTATAGAGCACGCAATTTTCTAGAGAAAACTCTAGGAGAGTTGTTGTTGTTGTTATAACTATTATAATATTAACGCTTTATACTCCTGATAATTATAGGCAGATGAAAAGGCCTGTCCTTTAATGAAAGTTCTTTATTCAAAATTGTCAAATTGTTGTTATATGTAGTTCTTGAATTATACCAATTAGAACAGTGTGGCAAAAGTTAATTTGGTCGGCAAAGAAACAAATCGCCAACCACAAACTTGCAGTTTATATTACGTGCAGCATGACCCACTAATATGTTGAACAGTTTTTTTCCTACGGCGCATATGCACCTGTGTGCCCAATTCCGACGTTGCTCGACCCTAAGCTTTTTATTTTAAATACTTGATGACACGACGACCAAAAAGGTATTGCGGTTACCTTAGAGTAAATTATAATATGTAAGTGTATGCCAATTAATGATATGGATCTCTATTATGTATACGACTTGGGTAGTTTTACCTTTATTATGAGCCCTTTAACAAGGCTGTTCTCATGTAGGTAGGTTAGTGCATCGCTGTTTGCTTCTCCAGGAAATACAATCTACCCTGCAAATTGGTCTCGAATCTACATGTAGGCACGTTCGAATGTAGATTGCGGCTTGGTTTTGTACCCAAAGTACATTTCGGCACACTTTCCATGATTTCCTGATCTTATACGGTGATTCTCGTGACATAAGGAGAAGCTTACCTCGTTCAGAATCAGAAAACTGCAAACTTAAACTTAGGAGTTCTGTATCTTGCAAAACAGGGTACTGCGTGTGAAAATTGCAGCACCCTAGTCACGATGTAACAATTTCCCTTAGATATCCGAAACGCAATACTGAAATTGTTGTGGCTAAGCTGCACTTTTGACAGCTGCAGCTTTGAGCATTAGCAAACACCTCTGAATTTAAATTGTATACTCTCAAAAAGTATTAGAACATTAAAAGCTATTTGAAGTTTACAATGGACAACCTCAGCTGTTATGTTTTTCTTTATTATCAGACTCCATACTAGCATTAATTTCCGAGATAATGACAAAATGTCTATTTGTGATAATATAAAAGTCCTCGATTTTATATTCCTAGATCGTAATAACTTCCTAGATATTAACACTTTATTTCTAAAATTTTTGTGTTTTCCTTATATGACACCCGATTCGCAGAGAGTTTATTTGATAATAGGGAACTATTACTTCAACTAAATAAAATATTATATTACACTTGTCTTCCTAGTTTGCACTAGAGCAATTCCGATTATTTCCCTGACTATAATTTATATCGGCAATAAAGGTTTGCAAGATGTACGAACAATTTTGCAGTCCGCTGTGTATCTAGGGCATGAGCAACGGCGATGCGGACAACAGCGCCAGGAGTCATAGAAGAGCAAATAAAGGGGTTATTGTCTTTTGATAACGTTTCCAAATTTATGCGCATATAAAACCTTATCCGAAAATATACGAACTTTATCTACGATTATAATTTTATGTCCTTTCGCCGACTTCTTTCTATGCTGCTGTAGTACTACGTTATTGTTATCTTGAAGAACGCGCGTGGCCAACAAACGGGCTTTTAAATTGCTAGCTCTTTGCCATTGCCTTTTTCAATAAATTTATTTCGTTAACGATTGAGCTCGTGTTTTGTTAAATACTATTAATAAAGACTGTTACATTTGTGCTGAACACGTTTATTATTTGATCTGTAAAATAAAATTATCAATAAATTAATGGTTTTTATAATTGTTTTATTGAAATATACAATAATTATTGATGATGTTTAAAATCTAATCTGAGATTCTTCCCTTCAATAAAAATTTTGCGTATGCACGTAAGGAATGCGCTGACAATGCGATTGAATCTTCTTATCATATGCGTCTACTACAAAGTGTATAATTCAAATGTTTCCTAACAATAAGCGTGCAATGCTGCAGAGCTCCATCTTTCCTAAACTATAGATTCACTCTTTGATTTCGTTGTAAGCCCACCAAAATTTCAGTTAAACAGTTTTAATCAAACAATCGATTCTAGCCCCTAGGATGCCTCACCAAATCGTTAGACTAAAATACCGTTGATGTGTGCAGTCAACGATGAGTTGAGAATCCTCAGCAGACTACACGTGATTACTATGGAAATTAAGTATTCTATTTTAGGCAAAACCAGCTTGAACAGTAAAAAGATTATTAGCAGAGAAGCCTGAGCTTTCAGTAACTTACAGTAAAACCACTGCCCAAACATTTACATGGAGGTCAAACTTATTCCTGTATATTTGGTGTACTAACCGCTGTTTTCCAAACCAACCAGTTTCTTTAGTCGCTGAAAAACTGTCCCAAAAGTCTTGGTATGATTACACATGAATACCATATTAGCAATTTTAGCATTTCATTACAAGATTGAAGTTGTTTATTTTTTTGCAATTTATAGTAGAATAGTATGAAATGCATCAAATACAATGAAAAAAATTGAAATTGTTGGTCGAAAAAATGATGCCATGAGTTATTCTTGATTCAACACATATATCTACATGACATTCTGATGAGGCAGCTTCTGCACGACCTTCTCAGAATATTGCGCTAAACGATAGACTAGACTAGATTACATTGGGTTGACCAGGCATTTATTACATTTTTTCACTGCGACCTATAAGTTCCATTGCGAGTACCCTTCCTCTTAGTCTCAAATGACCCCTAAGCTTCTAACGAAGCCGAGTATCTTGTTATCAGCTGTGGATCCAACATCGGCCGGTTCCAGATGTTCCTACTTGAGACGATGATACCTCTCTTAAGCCAAACCCACGTAGACGCACGTAATATGTCCTGTCATTCCTTGTATTTTGAGCAAAACCGGCATTAATCATTGTGCACTTTGCCTGTCTTCTTGAGGTGGTATTTATTGGCCAAGGCCTTCTTCGGCCATGGTTTGCTGAGTGATTGATTGATCGATTCTTATTAATGTGGGACATCTTTTAGCATCCCTGCCACTGCAAGGCCTATTGTATTATTCCTACCTCGATTTTGTTTTACTCAAACAGGTTAGTTTCCTTGAGGTTTAGTAGGCTATTTGGTAAATCTTTTCCCGACGGTGATTCCAATGCGCTTTGCATAGCAAACATTCGTTTCCTTAGTGCTGCGCATTCGAAGAGAATGTGGGAGGATGTTTCTGCTATTCCTCGTAGACACCAAGGCCGGAAGTAGCCCCTGCTTTTGACTCACGTGTATACCAATTTTGGATTTTAGTTTTTCCTCTTCACCATTTCTCCACTAGTCTCAATTCAAAAAGACTTCGTAGGGTTTGTCATAAGAGATCTTGGTGATTGCTATGTCACTGCCCGTATCAAAGATTGGGTTTCCGACTACTGTTTCTATACTAGTGTGTTCCAACACATGCTGGGTTCTCCAGTTGCTAGTATTTCTCAGTCCGTACGCTCCCATTCTTGCCCCTTCCATGATAAAAATATGAAGGAGAGGTATGGTTAGCATGGTCTCCATAGCAGCTCTCGAAGTGCAGCACTGGTTGGTAAATAAGGCCGCAATTGTGCAGAAATCCGTTTTGTCGAAATTCAATAGAAGTTTCACATCAGTGACCAAGAAAGTAATAAACTTTATTGATTGCCTTAGTTTTAGACTATTGATTCAGTACTTCAGTACTTTTGTTTAATCTTCCACGGTTGGTTGAATGGCCCGGTAAATCGGGACTACGCACCTTTTTTATAAGACCATCGACAGAGTTGTACGATCATCGACAGGCTGATTACCCTTACATCTCCAGTGCTCTGTTACCCACATCAGTGTAATTGTGTTGCTTTGGGTCAGAGTCTCGAGAGTAAGCAGCCCGTATATTGATAATTTGGCCTGCAAAGCTAACGCCTCTAGAGTTTAAGCCTGTCTAAGAAGAGTGTAATCATACATATACCATTCAACGAATTCTCTTGGCATATTCAGATAAACAGCTGCCATTTATTTTTCGGTTCTTGCTTTGTTTATTTTGTTTATCGATATGTAGATGGCTCTGATGGTCCTGAGGATATACACGCTCTGAGCAGCGGTTAAAGGACTGCAAGATTAAGACATTATTAATTAATAATAATAATATTAAGTCGAGCTAATACTATTTCCTTTACCACTTTGGTTACAAGTGATATTAATAATAATAATAATAATAATAATAATATAATATTTTATTAGACATTCAAAATTACAACAAAATTACAACAAAACAAAATTAGAATTACACCAGAAAATTTCATATGAACATAATTAAAAATGGATAGCAAGGTGGAATGTCCAAATGGAGGCAACGTCAGATTGGCAGCTGTATGAGCCGCCATCTGTTATTATTGTTACCCCCATCAGAGTACTTAAAACATAATAACACAGATGAGGCAGAATCAAGGTTGCATGAGTATAATATGGATATCTCAATTGACTTAAATAAATTTTAGATTTTATATTTTATATCCTACATTCCTTAAGCAACTGACGCACTTTGGCCTTGAATTGAGACGGTTGCAAATTCAGTAGGGGTGCAGGTAAGGCATTCATCAAGTGTGATATTTGATAGGTAAAGCATCTTTTAAAAAATTCGGTTTTATGTTGAGGAATCATAATAGCATGGCGATGCCTAACATTAATATTGTGTATGTCCGTGCGATATCTAATTTTATGATACAAGTAAGGAGGCGTACGATAAACAATTAGTTTATGATAAAAACATAGACTATGAAATTTTCGACGAGTTGACATATCTAACCAATCCGCCCATTTCAAAGTATGACGTATGTGTTGATATTTTCGTATACCGTAAATAAAGCGGAGACACGAGTTTTGAACTTTCTGTATCCTTTTTATATCAGCAGCAAGCAAACAAGGGTGGTATATGACATCACAATAGTTGAAGTTAGAAAGTATAAGGACATCACACAAAAGCAATTTAGTTTTTTGATTTAGTATATGTCGATGTCGAAATAAGATCTTCAGCATTCCGTAAGACCTCCGTAATAGTTGTGAAATATGATTACTAAAGGTTAAAGCAGTATCGATGTAAAGTCCAAGACTTTTTATACAACGAACCACGGATATGGGAGTACCATTAATAGTTATTTGTATGCTGTGATCTAAGATTCTCTTATTATGCGTGTCAAACACCAACACAGATGATTTACAAGGATTAAGTTTTAAAAAATGAGAGGTACTTTTTTCAACTAAGTGGTTTATATCAAACTGGATATTGCTGATAGCTTCATTAAGTTTGCAGGGAGGAAACGAATAAAACAACTGTGTGTCGTCAGCGTAGAGATGGAATTTACAATACTGTAGGTTATTATGTAGTTGCGATGTATAAATATTAAAAAGTATCGGTCTCAAAATTGAGCCCTGTGGAACTCCAGCAGATATCAACATGGAAGTTGAATAGGTATCCACCACCTTAACACATTGTGAGCGGTTAGATAAATAATTAGCAAAAAGATTCAGTGCAACATTATCAAAACCTACAAAGTGTAGAATTGCTAACAGAATATGATGATTTAGCGTATCAAAGGCCTTACTGTAATCCAACAAAACGACGACAGTGTTCTCTCCATTATCTCTAGATCTAACCACCTCATCGGTTAAGTCCAACAAAGTAGTTGCACAGCTGTAGTTTGGTCTGAAGCCGGATTGAAACTTAGGAAGTATGAACGAGGAATCCAAATACGTCTGCAATTGTGAAGCAACTAGTTTTTCAAATATCTTGGACAAGACTGGTAATATACTAATTGGTCGTAGATCATTATATACAGTTGGCGACGAATTTTTGGGTATAGGGATTACTAGAGACCTCTTCCAGGTATCTGGAAATGTGCCAGAAGTGATACACTCATTCATAATGTGTGTGTAAAAAGGTACAAGAAAGGGACAAGTCAGTTTTATTAAATTTATATTAAGCTGATCAGAACCAGTCGCAGAAGTTTTAAAAGCATTAATTGCAGAAAACACATCATCTTCAGAGACTGTACGTAATTCCAGCAAGGATTGAACGGAATTTTTGCGATTAGTCGAATAATAATTTACTAGATCGGCGTCAAGAAAAAATGTACTATTTCCCGCGTTAATGAAGTGTTCATTAATTTTATTAACGTCTCGAAGACTGTCAGGAACGGAGGTGTTACGACTCTCACCAGCAGTATAGATGTTAAATTTTTTCAACATCTTCCACAGATCTTGTGAACTGCAAGTGCGCGCTTTATATTCAAAAAATGCTTTCTTCTCATGTCTTACTGCAGAGGTTGTAAAGTTCCGCAGTGTCTTGTAGTAATTCCAGTCGTTAGTGGAGGACGTTCGTTTATATTTGGCCAAAGCTTTGTTACGTAAATTAATAAGGAGTTTAATATTGTCAGTTATCCAGGGCTTCCAGGGTCTATTAGGACATGTTGTAATTATAGGAGCATGAATATCAAAGATATGCAACAGGCCCAAAGTTAAGAACTCTACCTTGTCATCAATGTTAGCAATATCAAAAATATACCTCCAGGGATAGTTTATTAAATCACCGTAAAATATTTCGTAATTGAAATATTTGAAATTTCGATAAGTAAAAGTATGTGAGACACGTTTCTGCGGCCGTAAGGCAAGAGTACAGAGAACAAGTTCGTGATCAGAGACCCCATGAACATCAATAACCTTACAAATGCTAAGCTGTAAGTAATGCTATACAACTGTGCATAAAAGTGCGGTAACACAAATCCTAAGAATATATAACACCTTACCCAGTAAGTTGAAGATGTGTGAACTGAAATCCTTCAAAAAACAATTAAAAGAACGGCTAGTGCAACAGTGCCTATATAGCGTCAGCGAGTTTTTCAATATGAATTTCAGTTAATTTTTAAAAAACATACAAATTGTTTCATTTTATTAATACTATGTGTATTCTTTTATTTTTTTTTTTACGTATTTCATACTGTTTGTATAATGAAATAAATGGGCTATTATAGGTGTGTAATTTTCTATCCTGCATCCTTGCTAAATAAGCTTTCTCAGTGGTAACTTGAAACCATCAGAAAATATTGCTCTCTCAAGGGAGGAATTGATATTGGTTGCCAACAATGTATGTATACAATATGTCTGCACGTCTATTTACTAATTTGGTGGATAGTGAAAGCTAATTTTAGAGTCGCTAATTAATACAGCCGATTAGCAGCGGGTGTTGATACAGTTTTGTATATCTTGATTTTATTTAAAAAATTCGTGGTGTAGTAATCAAAGTATGTGTGCATACTAACTGTACCAACACAACAAAAAATATAAAAATTTTAGGGTAAATCCTAAGTATTTTCCGTAATTAGGTAAATACGAAGCAAAAGTTTGAAGTAGAGATGAGTGTTTCGTTAGCATCTTCCATATTAAGCTACATCTTCAATAAATTTAAACGGAGGATTAGGGGAATTTAATAGCCTGTTTATGAGAAAAATGAAATATCATTATACCTCCCGATTTTGTATTTAGCAAACGCCTCTTTCCAATTAATCATCAAGTATTTTCGCTATCGTTTTATAATTTATCAACTTCTCGCTTTGGTTGACATCGTTGATGGTAAAAAAGTAAACGCATCCGCTCGAAGGCGTCGTCACAAGAAATCCTAAGAAGCAACCAGCTTGAAAAAAAATGTAAACACGACGCTGACGAAGGGGAAATCTGCACGAAGGAAATGAAAATCCGATGTTGGAGACGGAGGGGCACCATTCCAAGACAGATGAAAAAAAAGCACCGAACAGACCCGGGGACCGAAACTTACGAGAAGGGAGAAAAACTGGCATTCCAAAGCTAGAAACATTATCTCTTATTTGACTCACGTAATCTTAGTAATGATTTTCCAACGTTTCCAGATGATAAATCACCGGACTGTCAATTCGAGTCCCTTAAGTTGTGAAAAACTGATAACGGACACTCTCGTGATCATGGTTCGCCCCAAACTAGAACGAATTACATCAAAGTGAAACCAGCAAAGTTGCACACTGTCCTGGATGTGCCCACTAAATGGAATTGAGCTGTATTGATTATGTTTCCGAACTTTTCTAATCGGGTATATTCTTGAATGGCAAAAAGAACATATAATTAATTATTAACTCATATTTGCAGCGAGATCATTTAAAGTTTACCTTAAATTAATTTGTAAGTCCTTCCCCCAGTAGGAGTATAAGAAAGACATAGTTCGCGTCAATATATTTCTAAATAACTTTACTTATTTTGATTGGGTATTTTATAATATTCTTCCAATAGTATTCTTCGGAGACAATACAATTTCTTCAGTCTTATTACACTAATCACGTGTATGATTCACCGTAACAGATTGATTATACACTTAACCTTACTTTTGAATCATTGAGTTATCTCAATGAGGTTAAAAAGAAAAATGATACGGCAGTAATCATCACAAGAAGCGTCTGCATTTCAAATTGCAAACAATGTCATATTCAACAATTTATACTGCATCGATGCAAACTGAAGCTTCACCATTAACGGGTTCATTAACTATTCGGACGATTAAGACAAATTCATAATAAAAATAAGGAAAACATTATGTTCCATAAGATTATCGTGCGGAAAATTGCGTTGCCAGATCAATCTAATGAGTCCTGTCCCTTCAAGTCAATTGTTAACAATATTTCAATGTGGACGCAAATTACCATTCCTACCAATAAATTGTTTTCCCACGACTCCTGTTTATGGAAACGCAAACGGTCTTAATATCCCATCTAAGTACCTTTCTAGTCACCATTATACCTAGGTCTGAGATCGATAATTAGAGATTTCCTCCTCTTGATTTATGTTGAAACAAAACTCATCGATTGTCTGAGTATAAGGAATCACGGAATAAACAAAAATTAATTGCACCTGATCGTTTTTATACCAATTTGGGTAAAGTTTCCTGAAACATATTGGAAACTAATAGCGTGCCCTATCACGTATTTAGTTATTGCAGACATAACTAAAACGTATTTGTTGATGTTACTGAAAGAAACTTCTTGGTGAAGGGTGCCACCTAGCGGATAAGAAAGTAGACACATCTGCCTGCTACCAGCAGTAATAGAAGTCGAACGCGATGTATGTATGTGTTAAAATTGCGTTATGGCTGACCTCTCTGACTTTCAAAGAGCCATGATTGCTGGGGCGAGGCTTGCTTGACCTTCCGTAACTATAGGGCCCACCGTTTTGACTGTAATGTCAGCATATTTGAAACACGAAAAAACATCATCTGAAACGCACAACATTGTCGAAATTCGAAGCTGAATGATAGTGGATTGTGGCCAAAAACACAAGACAATAGCATCTCAGATAGAATCTGAGATGTACACCTCTACACTAAACAGTTTCATCAAAAAATAGCAAATATTCACGGTAGAGTTTGTACTACAAAACCATTGATTACACCACGCTTGTAATGACTAATATGGTTTCGCGATAAAAATTGGATACAAGAACAATGGAGGCCGTCAGAAGTCTAGCAAGTTGACTGTCTTCGGTCTAGGTTAAGCATGGCAGTGGTTGGGTGCTGATCTGGGATGCGATATTATTCTTGGCCTCTTCTTGTTCTGAATGGTTGTGTCATCTTCACCCAATAGTACAAACTGTGTTTCCTGAAACAACCGACGCCTTCCAAGATGATAATGCCCACATTCACATCTGCGGAATTGCCCAAGAGAGGTTTTATAAACACAAGGATGAATTAGAGCATCTCATGTGGCCTCCTCAGTCTCCTGATCCCAATATGTGTGGAACATTTGTGGGGTATTTTGGAAAATAAGCTTCGCAGTCGATTTCCTCCTCCAAGAACACTTTCTGAATAAATCTGATGCAATCAATTTGATTAAGAACATATCGCTCCACATAAATGTTGTATGTGGCATATATTTTAGAATTCCAAGTCGGATATAAGCTGTAATTCATGCAAATGGAAAATCGACGGCTAATGATAAAAAAAGGTCTTTTCAAAACTCTTTATATTAGTTTGTCCAACCCCTGTATACAGGGTGTAACAGGACGAGCTTACGTTAGCCGTATCTCAGCAACTAAGCAAGTTCCATATTTGCAAATTTGCAGAGTTATTTTAGGCATGGGGGCAAACTTTTAGAAAATATTAGTACATATTTTCTATTTCCGGTTTTGCCGGAAGCACAATCAACTTTATTTTTTTAAATGGATTACCCAATTTTTTTTAAACAATTGAATTCAGCAACAAAATTGGCGTATAGATCGTTTATTTCGACTGGTGTAAACATTACCGTTTTATAGCTAACTTGATTTTTATGAAAATTTTATCAAATGCTTAGTATGTAGTATTTAGTGACGTATTTCTTCGGTATGCAGCAGAGTTGATGAATGATTATTGGTTAGAGTTAGTTATTATTAAGTTAGACAGCTACGATGGGCTATTGAAAATGATTGTCACTTGTGTGCAAATACTATACAGGGTGTTAGTATTTACCGACCTAATATGTTAAATTTCAAACAGTAATAACTTCGTAATTTTAAATGGAACATCCTGTATATTTTTGTCGCAAACGGTAGAAAATTAAATTCTTCATCAAGTGATATGACATTTCCCTATACCTAAAATGCATATTTTACGAGCTATTCGCAAATTATGTGAATGTATTCAGAAACTGCGTGTGAGCGCTAAAGCTGGCTATGAAAAATCGTCACAGTTTTAGCGTAATGTCTAATTTTCTAATTATAGAATTAAGTTAGGTTAGCTGATGGTTGGGTGGAAGAGCAGCTGTCACCAAGTGATTGGGGGTTTTCGTACTTGATTTTGTTTTTTTTTTGTTTTCTTGTTGCTGTAATAATTGTATTGAACTTGTGTATGAAAAATAAAGTCACTATTATTATTATTATTATAATTATTATTATTATTATTATTATTATTATTATTATAATTATTATAATTATTATTATTATTATTATTATCGTATTGATTACCGTATTTGGCGGACTACTTACATACTTATATTTGATACAGTAATTGCTACATAATCTTCTTTATTACAGAACTGATTCTATTAACATATACTTGTAAATTTCAGTTCTCATTAGACTATTTGCTAAGTCATAACGTTCTATATTTCGTTGTTCGTTCTTGTAATTAATTTAGCGGGATATCTAAGAAGTACAATCATTAATTTGTGTCTAAGGGTTAGCTCCTATTTATTGTATTATAAAGTAAGATATAAAATACCCTCAATAAACAGTACAAAATCTTATTACACAAAATTCTACCTTTTGGCATACTGCAGGAATAGCAACTCAAATAATTTATGTGTACAGTGAACTGCAATATTTCCTCTAGATATTGCGAAGTGCTACCCAATAATAAAGAAAACGAAAACGACTTCATTAAACCGACTTTAAGCACCTTAGTAATTACACCGGTTCACCCGTTTTTTACAGCTTCGATGCTCAATAAAAACCATCGAAACTTTCGGAAATTCTTCCATTAGCAGATGTTACTTTCGCATCAAAAGTAAAAGAAAGTTATAAACCCGAAGTATCGTACGCAAAATCGCCGTTTTTTGCCATCTTTATTTTCCTACTAAAACGACAGAAAGAGAAGAAGAAAAGAAAAACGAAAATTAATTCACTCTAACTTCCTGCGATGCCTACAGTCTTCGTACGGTGCTTGCCCCCCATTTCGGAAAGACCATTCAGATTTCCTTTTCGCAGTCAGGCATACCGTCTCTTCCGCGACGACCCAGTTAAAAGGAACAGTTTTTCCGCGACTCATTTTAAAATCCCCCCCAATTCCGAATCGATAAGTTATGCGTAATTTATACCTTCAACATCCAGAAAGCATTCCGTGCAGCATTCTACCCTCTTCTGCGCGATCTTTTTCGAAGATTTTTCGCCCCTATCTCGCGACTTACACCTCCTTTCTCTACGCGGCTACAACTTGGCAAAACATTCTTTCTGTTTTCGTAAGATCAAGGAGCGTAGGAAGCTGGTGAGAAGGAAAAGAAACGCCGGTAAATCTGAACCAAAATAAGTTTAAGTTGAGGTAATCGTCTGGTCTGCGTGATTTCTGAGCGTTTAGCCGCTTGTAAAGGAGGGTGTGCAGAAGTAGAAGAAAAAGTAATTTGTAAGTGAGTTATACCGCGGCGTAATTCTACATTCATGACTCAAAAGTGGATTTTCCGGATTTTTCTTTTGCGGGCCTTATGTTGCCATGGTTCGCTCGTTCGGAAGTTCTTTTTCATTATCGGAATGCCGTTTAACCCTTGGGGGAATTACCGGTTAGAGGCAAAAGAATAAGAACGAAAAGGAAAAACGATGAGGAGAAAACTTGTTCGTTGTTCGCTCAGTACCTCTAAATTATATTTCCGCAATATATAAAACAAGTTGCGCGAGGTGAATTGTGATGGGAGACGAAAGAAATACGGGGCATCACCGTCATTCTCAGACAATGCAATTTATTTACGACGTATAAAGAGAAAATCTATAGAATCCATGTCTAACATATAATAAATCCTGTCATCTTTAGATTATATTCGAATAAGTTTCCTCCTGTTGTTTTGATTTATACTTTTTCGTTTGAATTTGCGCATTGTAAGTGATAGTATAATATCATAGAATACATTACAATTTAAATATCAGGAAGAAAATAAATTCATTGTATGAATGAATTTATTATGATGAATGAAATTATGAATGAATGAACGAACAGATGAATGAATGAAAGAAATTACTTCTTTTAGTTTCAACATATAGATATATAATTATGACTTCCATCTATAACCAGATTTTTAGAAAGGCCGAATTATGTAAGTATTTCTACTGATGTCTTGTAGCAATTGTTTATTTTATCCGTTTTGACCCTGCATTGAAGAATTTTGTAAATTTGCTACTGCTTCAATTAGTTTCAAGTGATTGCGCTGAAATATACTTACCCGACAGAGTACCAGAGGCAAAAAAGAAAGAAAATGGTTTATTATGGAAAAATATGTGTTTTTATTAGTACTTATTTTACGAATTTTGGTTTCATTTTAACAGATGTCTAATTTTAACAGATGTCTAATTTAAATAGATGAATAATTTACTCATAACTAACTGGTTTTGATACTATTATACAGGGTATATTTGAAATAAAAGCAATCTCACCTAAGAGATCGCAAGAACAGTCGCCGATGTTATAAAAACTACAAGATAACGCTGATGTGTCAGTTTTTCTTAAATAGTTTTGAATGAAGAGTTCAATAATGTACACATTAAATATTGCCTGTCGCTGCACCTACCCTCCGCTACATACATATGCACGTTCCGAAAATATTCGACAGTGGCCGGACAGATATTTTATAAATATCTTTGTCATTTTTTTTCTCGCGTCTGGGAAGGGATTTGCAGAAAATATTTTGGATTAAAGTTTAATAAAATAATATCTTTCTATTTTTCATAGTCTTTTATTTCAAATACACCCTCTATAAATGAACGAAAAGATTTTAACAATTTTATTAAAAGTTCCCATTTTGGAACAATGGACATGCAAGTCTACAGGTAATTTTTCTGTATTCTAGATTTTATACAACTGAAAAATTGGCACAATTATTGGGAGATGATTTTTGGAAAGCAGACGTTAGACTTCCACAATAAATCTTTGAGCACACTTATTTTCCAGGCCGCACTACATGAGTATCGATGAACATGTGCATTAAAAAAAAACCTAATTATCTCCGAAACTATCAATGTCAGGTATATGATTTGTTGGATGTAAAATATGTAAAATTAGACGCCGAAGACGGCCAGGTGATAAAATACAGGTATCATTTGAAAAAATTAAGTTATTTTGCTTCAAAATTTCGAAAAGTTAATGTGCCATGGTAAAATAATCACACATTGTAGGCCGCCGTCATCGGCGCTAAAACATACTCCAACATAAATCTGTATTTACTGGATCTCTTGGTGCCAAATTAGAACACTAATTCACTATCACCCACAGGATACCAAACACTTGCTGTCGAAACGCGTTGGCATTTATCCAAGTGTTTGGTGTTCTGCGGGTTATAGTAGTAGGGTATAGTGTTATACTCCAACATGTTAAGCAAATTATGAATCTTAAATTGATATTCCAAAAATCGTGTTCCCAAATGTTCTCTCTGTTATAGCAAATATATTTAGAAAAAAACGAATACATAACTACAAAACGCCCACATCAAATTGCAAAAAGTAAAAGTATTCATGAATCTTAACAATTGGTAAACCCAAATATGTAAAAATATACAGGATGTGCAATTAAAAATAACAACTTAGATGTCCGGTACAACCGAAATCACTATAAATGTAAAAATAGTTGACTTGAAGAGACCACAATCGATTATATCTAATTCTGAATTTTCAAATTTATATTTTGGACAGAACTCCATAGCCTTCTAATGAACGGTCTCACTGAAACATCCTGTATATCATCTGTATATAATAAAGGATTTTCCTCAACTTCCATTAAAATAACGGAAAAATTCTCTTAATCGTTGATGAGGAGCTGTAAATGTTGAGTGAGTGGGATGCTGACGATCGGGAAGTTTTTCAACTAAATGCATATCGGCGTATTCTTCATTAGTAAAAACCATTTTTTTTTAAATTGAAATCGTTGTGTTTGAATGCTACAAAGTAACAAATTAAAAGAAAAACTTTGCCAACTGACAACAATTTGACAATTAAAAACGTAGGTTTTATTTCTGTTGGCAGTTCTAAATTGAATTTTAATGACGGAAAAACGAAAAATTTTCAAATCGATTTTTCTAGAAAACGGTGTATCCTACCGATTTAAAGTAAGAGTACCTTTTAGTACTAGAATACCTGAAAATTTAATAATCTAGTGTCACAAATACTTAAAAGTTAAAGACAAAAAAGTTATGCGTTAAAACAACCGTTAATCTACCCAAAACGGACGCCTATGACCGGTACTAGAAATTCGCAATTGATGGAATCGATTCATTTCTGGAGGATAAATAAGCAAACATACACAATAAGCATAACATTTTGTTTTTCTAAATAGAAGCGTTCTGGAGATATAAAAAAAAAACTAATTACAAGGCGCCATCTTGAAAGAGCTCTAGCTCCCTTAGGAAGCATTTTTGGACCAGAGTGAATTGGGTTAAATTGTCTTAAAATTATCTGAGGAATCTCCGGTCTTCGTTTGTCAGGAGAGTTTCTGGACACCTGTATATATGTATATAAAACCAAGCCTTGAATGCCTTCAAAAAAGTATTTTATTGGTAAAGAAAACTTGTTTACAAAGTGCACCAATCCCTCCACCAACCTCTATGCGTATTGGCAGCGATAATCAGGTCGTACTGCTAAGGGCTCAAGCAGCAAAAAACCGTGCGTTACTTTCCAGCTAGAAAGAGTTGAAACTGCATTGCAATCATGAATATAGCTGCGCATTATCGTGCTTGACTAACTCCCCAGTCTGTACGTTGCACACTTGTCTTCGTACGTCTGATTCTGTGTTAAAGTTGCTGCAAGTATACCTTGAACCGGAGTTACTACCACCTTTACTTGATGGTTTCAAGTCGCTGTACTTACAATAACTGGGTAACATTAATTGATATTAAATTGGATTTGCTAAATTAGATTTACTTGTATTTAGGCAAGACGGAAATCCTGTTGAGTGAGATAAGCGAATTATTGTCCAAGTGTCTCCTCGATTTGCGTTTCTCTATGCATGCTCTTCTTCTGGTTGCGTATCACCTCAGCGAATGGCTAAATTCTTATCTTCACTACTTAAAGTTGATTGTTTCAGCAATTTTTAAATATTCTAATAATTCAAAGTCTTTTAATGAGTCTATGCAAAAAAAATCTGAGATGGGTAGTTGAATCACAGCTTTGCTGGCATAAGAGGGTCTGTTTTATTCAACAAATTGTCTCAAGTTGCTTATTTAGAGGAGATGTAGTATTTATTGATAAAATTGAAGTCTTCTGAGTTTCAAGACTTTAATGGATGCTGTTGGAAATCCATACTTACTGCAGTTATTGAACAAAGTGAACAACAATGATTTCGAAGGATGCTGCAGATATACTAAACCCTGATTTGTTTATATTTTTGCCTTATATACTGTACGATATATGTATGTATATACAACAGTGTATTGTGTTTAAACTAGTACTGCATTCCCATTTTTAGAATGAGAGGCAGGATTTAAACAATTTTGTTTTACATACTAAGGTCATTTAAAAAATGTTATTGTGTCTTAATTTGCAAGCCAAGAATATTGAAACACCTTTGTATTTATTTGTGCGGCCACTTATAATTCTGATGAAAAGTATGTCAACATCTATGAAAATGTATAAATCAAAGTATATTTCTTTATTTAACCGTTTTGAAAATCACTTATGTTTAGTTTTACTACAATTTAGCTTATTGTTAGTATATTTCAATGTAAATCCAGTTAGTACCAGAAATTAAACTGTATAAATTTCTATTTATAATATAAATGTAATGTAGACAACACGTGTTACTTTTTTATAGTTACTTTGAAAACCTCAATATATTCTTATTATCTAGCTAGTTTTTTCACTTGTTAGGTCAATGATAACACTTGCAATTCGAATAAAAGTCAAATTTATTCCAAACCTTTACAATATATATAATCTGGAATAAATTTGATTTTGTTCGAATTGCAAGTGTTATCATTGACCTAACAAGTGAAAAAACTATCTAGATAATAAGATAAGTTAAAAGGTCATAAAAATACATATGTATTCAATATATTCTGTAATTACTACGACAAATATGTAAATCATTCTGATTGCTGATGGTATTGATATGGAAACTGAAAATAGAAATGTTAATGGCAATAACCAGTAACCCTATATTTTAAGCACGAATATTCTATTTATAGAAATGTGTTTTCTTCAACCCATAGTTAGTAGATAGATCAGACTCTATACAAAAATTTGATATCTTGTTACGGCCTTAGCTGGACGCCGATCACCGGTACTAGTCAAGTTATTTGTCGTGAAACAATTGGCAATAATGAGCGTTCTCTGCAGCAAGAAATTAGAAATTCCATCCATAAAAGTAATCAGAAGTGATTTATCCAATTGGAATTCAACTCAGGAAATTCTACGTAATATACAACCCATTGACTTGTTGGATAATAGTGCTTGCTTAGCCATTCCGGAACCATTAACGTAACTAACAAAAGAATACGTGGATTAATTATTTGCAATAAACATTAAAGCTATAATTAACGTAACCCACATCATAGTAAAAGATCTGATAGGAAAGAAAGTACCCGACACCTCCACCAAATTATGTCGCGGCCATAGCTGTGAGAGCTCAGAGAGAGCACTTGCTGGACAGGTACCAAATTATAACAACTTATATTCGACCCCTATCTTGTCAATATTTAAGTAATGCGATTAACTAGTGTACCAATAAAGTTTTTATTATCCCAAGTTTCTTTATTACTCCTAACCACTAATATTCATTGTACTCAAAAGACGCTATCTCAGACACGGGTTCGATACATGATCGCAGAAATCTCGGGTGAGATATCGGACACCAGTTGCGTCAGACCCGACTTCGACAAATCCAAAATGCGCAAAAACGATGCAAGAAATCGCTGACCTTGTGGGATTGATTTGCGACAGTATGGTTTGAAAGTTACTTATTTTTTCCGCCAACCTATCAATACTGACCACTGTGCCTTCATAGGTCACTCCATATAACGCTGATTAAAATTTTTGCAGAAGTGTGTGATCCACGATGGTGCAATCAAAGGATTTGCACTGTAAGTTTTGCAGTCTCATCGAAGCTTAGTAAATACTATAGTAAATAATGATATGGTATGGTATGCTGATATGATGCATACGCAAGTATGTTTCAAGCTTGATTGCTTCCAATTTACTTGTAACAATTGTAATAATGTAAATGGATTTGTACAAAAATCTATTTGATGCAAAATGCCCCATCAATAATTGATATAAATCGTCTTTGTCCTTATCAAGAATGTAACTTAGCACGCACTTAAGAATTTATATAGAAATAAAGCAAACAGCAATTAATTATCTATAATGGTGTTTTAGAAATATTACTATTTTTGTTTGTTCCATTAATGTACAGTGCGAGTAACAATGATTGAAGCGTCCCAAAACTTAGTATGGGGAAACGAACTATACATAGGCGTAGTAATAATCAACATAACCTCTCTTTGTCAATGTGTAAAATATAAACAGACAAAATGACAGATTGATACACTACTTGACAACAAATTCAAATGCATTATGGGTAAAGGTCTAATTAGAAGATAGTTTTGATAAAATTAGAAACAAATATAGAACCGGCACGCTTCAATCTTTGTTGCTAGCATGTTATTTACCTAACATTGTCGATACTACAAAGCGATTTTTTTAGTATGGCCAACATAACGCCTTGTGATACTAATATCAAAACAAAACTGCACATTTACCTCACCAGTATATTATAATGTACCTATCTTAATAATTATATTTCTTGATTGTATCATCTCAGTCTAGGAATGGATCTGTGGAAGTTGGTGGTGGCCAATTTTACAAATGCAGTCAACAAGTATGGTATAGTTGCAAAGAGCATTTAATTGTCTTTTAAATGATGTATTATTCGACGCTACCTCCTTATGATATTCAAAGAGAAAAGATAGCTGTCGTATTTGGAAGTATAAAGCTATGAAGTTCAATTTATAGTTTAAATATATTCCTCTAGAACACAAATTTAGCCGCCCATAATGCCACGTACACAGCAATGTCATGAGCTATAAAAGACATCAAACAATTCAATTTTCTTTCGGAAAAATGTTCCTACACTTACAGCAATTTTTATTCATATTTATTCACTTTATATTTTGGAAAAGGTTATCTAACAGTTTGTTGGCCATATCGCATCCGTAAGCTCTCGAAGTTAATATGTCAATAGAAAACTGCTCACCCCAGCATTACGTTTCAATTTGCACACCCTCTTCGTTACTAAGTTTTCAGAAACTTTTCAGAAAATGTTTGAAATCTATAACTTCCCCTAAATTTTCAATTGAACAGTATACTGTGAAGACTAAGTAGGTATGTAATTGGGAAAGTATTTAGACAATTAAACGACTCATCCAAAACTAATTTCCTCTCTGCTCATTATATGAAGCAGTTACAGGAATAAAATTGACGTTTTACTTTATAGGCAAATGTCAAACTCGACTAACGTGGGAACAATGCAGGAGGCTTGTGTAGTTTAAAATTAATTATTTTAATTAATCAACTGATCCCTATGGGCGGCTAAAGGGATGTCTTAATTAGATTTTATCCCGGTGAAAGGAGCAATTTGTCAAAGAGGAGTGGAAATTTAAAGTTGGTTAACTGCGTCGAATTCTTCATTGGAATGTCCCAAAGAGTATAATCGTTAATTCTACTATCGCGAGAATTACAATAGGAAGTTTCCTTGATAAATGTAATCTGATGTCGAGCTCTAATATATAGGAGGTACTCACATAAATCCCGTACGAGCTTCTTTATATTAATTTAGAATTGGTATTTCTCGGAAATTGTGACAAGTCGAGGAAAATTAATACCTAGAGTAATTCGTAATTTTTATGAAATATCTATTGCATCTAGGTACTTATCCCCTAGTGAATCTGAGACGGTTTGGAAAAGCACTCAACGCTCACCAACGCATTTTATTCATTGTTGTTCCATTGTGTCTACTGAACCTCTGATTTTATTTCAAATATATTATTATGTGTTTTATATCTTGTTACAGGTGTCGGTATCAAACGCTCGGAAGGTGACACTGCTATCAGTCGAAAGAAGCCTTTCGGGACTTTTTCAGTGCGAAGTGTCCGCCGATGCTCCCCTCTTTCACACTGACGTCAAAGCCGCCGAAATGACCGTAGCCGGTAAGTTATACAACTGCATGCTTACCTATCTGAGCCCGATGTTTGGCGTTCGCCGGGGTTACGTGAGCATTAAGCTTTTTACCACTCGCATTTTTTGTCTGCGGTGGCCTTGTTTAGTCTGCTAATGGGACAACATAATTGTTTTGGAACGCCGCTGTAATCCCGTCGTTTTTAATGGGTGTTTGTAGAGCCGGTCTGAGCTTTGGTAATTTTAATGGAGGTTCTTTTTTTGGATGTGTGTACCTATATGTATGTAAATATTTTTTTACCGGGCGTGTGAAACCAATTCTGGCTACGATTTTAACGATGTTTGAAATTAGTTCTTAACTCTATTATCATAATTGACTAATTTGTTAGAGCAAATAGGTTTTGGTTCGAAAAAGAAAACAACAATGACTGGCACAGTACATATATTAAATATAAGATTAACTGAAAAATTGTTTAGACAGCTGACCAAATGGAAGGCACTGTGAGTGATTGTAAAGTAAATAAACTTTATCGCCAAACGATCGGTCAGAGAGATATGGGGAAAGTCACAAGCAAACTTCAATTATTAAGATTAAACTTGAAATAAGATTAGTCTAGACTTAGGTTTGGCTATATCACTTCCATGTTTCGTATTGCAAGCATCATCTACTCATGTTTATATTATAACACCAAAAGTTGTTTTGTTCATGGTAGGTCTACAGTCACAAATTTATTATCAATCACGCAATTTATCCGGGAGCATCTTGATGCTCAATGTAAAGTTGATGTAATATATACAGATTTCAGCAAAGCGTTTGATATCATTGATAACAGAAGGTAGTCCTTCAAGGTTCAAAGTAGTTCAAGGTAGTATCTGAGGCATTTGATATGGTGGACCACAGTTTACTACTGGACAAGTTATTTAACTATAGACTTCGGGGAATTATGCATAATTGGCTTAAGTCTTATCTCGTGTATAGAAAGCAAGTTGTTGCGACTAATAGTCAAATGTCGTCAAAATTAGCTGTGACTAGTGGTATTCCGCAGAGTTCCACTCTGGGGCCACTACTTTTTATTCTATTTGCGAATGATCTGCCACATGTGATAACTGCAGGAAACCTGGTTATGTATGCTGATGATAATAGTTACTGTCTTTCAGATGAAAACGTGAATAGTCAACTTACGAATATGCAGCTAATGTTAAATAATTTTGTGGATTGGTTTGGACGCAATAGGTTACATTTGAATAAAACTAAGACAGTATTCATGAATTTTACGCCAAGAAACGGGGTACGAGAGTGAGTTATTTACTATGAATTCAACATCAATCCATTCAGCAGATATCTGCTGTGATATTCATTGCTATTTGGGTTGGTCGACCCATGTTGAGCAGCTGGCGACTACTTTATCTCCTTTATATTACGCCATTTATAGATTAGCAAGGGTCACAGACCAAGATGTTTTGAAGCAATATTATTTGGCATGTTTTGAATCGAGGTTTCGTTACGGCGTACCTTCCGTTACGGCGTTACTTGGGTACCTGCGGACAGGCTTCAAGGCGGCATTCGTGCAGGGACCTCTTCCGGAAGCTATAAATTTTACCATTACCCTGTGTTTATATATTGGAAACAGTACTGGCGGTCTATAGAACTCCCAATGAGTTAACTAGACACAGTGATATCCATGTATATCCTACGAGAAGGGCCAATGATTTTGTGCTACCTGTTCAGCGTTTATCCACATTTGAGAATAACCCACTCTATATGGGTTGTAAGTTTTATAACAGGATCAGATAAAGGCAGTCAATGGTTACTCCAGTTTTAAGAATGCCTTAAGAGCCTTCTTACTATCACAGTGTTTTTATTCGGTTAAGGAATTTTTAGATTGTTAGATGCGTATTTGTATGGTCTTTTTTTCTTTGTCTTTTTTATATGCTTTTTTATGTGTTTGTTTCTATTAGAACCGTATGATTTGTTTATACTTTTTGTTAGCATGTTGCTGACTTATCCTATAACTTGCACATTTCTTTGTACTTTAGATCCATTGGATAAATATATTATTATTATTATTATCTCATTTATTCTCTCTAAGGGTATTTACATAGTATTTGTATACGGCCAAATTACGGTACGTAATACAATACACATCATTTTACATTCATGTGGTTTACTTGGTGGTCTGTCTGCGTTGTGCGATCCCACTATATTGTGTGTGTCGATGTTTCACATATTCGTTCAAGTGTGTTTAGTCTTAATATTGGGCATTGTGCTACTATAGTATTGTATAACGGTTTTCCAAAAGGGAGGTTGTTAGTTTCCATTTTCCTAATTAGCCTTCCCTTCTATTTTTCGCATCAATGGGCTGGTCCTGGTCAGGATCAGCAGCATTAGCCATATTTCGCAGATCAAAGTCATCAGTCTCGTCATCTTCCGCGAGTGGCTGAGCTCCAGGACGGTTCCGATGTGGTACAGCTCTATCGCCATCACCATCTAACGACGACCAGGAACGTAAATTTTATTGATTCCTTATATGAAATATATGGCAATATTCGTGTTTTATTTGACTTCCGCCTTTCTCTTGTGCGACACATAACTAATTTATCTACTTCGAGTTCAAAAGCACTAGGCTTTATATTACGCTCATTTAAATTCTTTAATAATATTTCTTTAATTAAAACCTTATACTTCACCTTTGTCGTCAGCAAGGTTGGATATGCTTCTGTGGTATGATCTTCGGACTGCATCTATTTACAATTATCTATTGAAAAAGTTCAGCGCCGTTTCTTAAAATACAAATTCTTCAAACCGGATAACTCTTACCCTGAGAGAGAAATTGAATATACTTCGCTCTTAGTAAGACATGACGTGACGTCACTGGAGAGCAAACGGAGAATACATGTAGCGAGGTTTTTGTGGAAAATAATTCATGGTTCTCTAATTGTCTAATTGTCCTTCTCTCCTTTGTAAAATTGATTTTTTTGTGCCTCCCATTTCCCTCGTTCTTACCCCACCTTTACATATCCGTTTTCCCGAACAAATTTATTACAACACTCTCCACTGTTTACTATGGCCGACATATATTATGGAGACATATTTTATAATTCTATCAATGATTTGGCGTTACGTTGATCTCAATTATTCTTGGATTTTCCTTTTTTTCTCCTTTTATATTTTGTTAAATTTCATTTCCTTATTTAGAATACTACAATAATAGAATATTGTATGCGGTAGGTAGTATTGGATTAGTCTCTAGCTTTTAGCATCGATTGCATATTTCTTAATAGTTTAATCGGATTTTCTTGTTTTTTAGAGTTTAACGCTTTTCTAAACTTTTCCACAAACACACCAAAACTATTTCGTATAAATGATGGATTCTGATTAAGGCTGTTGGATAGACTTAATCTACACTCAACAGTGTTGTGTCGTATCCTCTCGAAAACTTATTAAGTGAAATACAATGAAAGAAATTAACATAATCGCAAAAACTAACTAATAACAGGAAATGAATGGCGGCTACTACATTAGAGTACAAAGTGGTCTGCAATGAATAAATAAAGCAGAAAATAGCCTGCAATCTTGTATTGAAGCCGCAATATTTCTTCAACAAAATATCAGGTTGTACGCAGTCGAATATAACGTAGCACAACACGCAATATTACTACAATAGATAAGTTTATCATTATGTATTCACTGACCTCTGCTCTCTAACAGTCAGCTTCAATTATATAGCGGGGAACGAAGCAAAATATAATTTGACTTGAATTCCACACTTTTTTCATTTACTTTCAATGTGGGTAAAACAGTTGCGGTTAACGGGCCATATAATACTCCATATATTTCGCACACATTAAAACGGCAGCTACGTAAATTTACGACGACCAAGATAGTAAAACATAAGCGAACTGTTACTAAACAGTTTGTTGACGCTGGATACTGAGCAGGACAATAAAAACGGGGGGAAGTCAGCTCGTTTTCAGGAAAGTTTCAAAAGATTTCCACTGTTGAATTTGTCGTTGTCCGATGGAAAGCAGCCGTCGGCTATTAGAATAGAGAAAGGAATAAAAGTGTTGTAAAAGCTACCCGTAAAACTGGCATAAACAACAGCGTCCTTAACGGAGTAGAACCGCCTCTTCTCGGACGCGAGATACTATAAGGGAAATTGCATACATGGTTGGGTAATAAAGGACGATGTGGTTATCTAATATTTTCGAGATAGGCGGGAATACGTGAAAGATTTCGTTGTTTCTTTTAGTTTTAAGCGTTTCAAAATTATTGCCCGGAATTAAGGAGATAAGGTAAAAAGAAGTAAATTTAGAGAAGAAGGGTATACATGTAGGCCTCAACAGTATGACGTAGGGCCCTAGCTAAAGGATTAGAAGATAATTGGTAGTGTATTGAAGTTAGTGCGTTTGATGTGAAAAAAGTTTGTGAAGTGAGAGTAGTTTTATTGGACTAAAATTAATGTGTTATTAGAATGAATGTTGAGAATATAGAAACTAAAAACGCTACAAGCAATTCCTAGAAAATTGCTGAGCACTAGATTCATTTGTATCCTCACCTCGACATGTTCAAGGTATATCATAGAACACAGAGTTTTTACTGTCAAAACTACAGTAACGGCATTTCAGGCAACTTAACACTATAACTCTTAAGGCGCCTACAAGAATTACCCTAAAATCATCTACTTTACTTGATTTTATCTTGGTGTTTAATTCTGCTCATGTTACTTCTGGTATAATTGATATTTTATTGGGATAATATTTATTGTGGTATTAAATTTTCAAAGAATAGTCCCATTACTTGTACACGTACTCATCGCAGCTTTAGCACATCCTGATTTTAGGAAAGAGAATTTAAGCAAAGTTAGATCAATTTAGGACAAAAATAGTTATCCAAAAGAATTTTACGAGAAATTAATAAAATAACGAATACATAAAATATACAACACAGGCAATAAACGAAATAGTAAAATATATCACACACTTCCATACATTAACGACTTAAGTGACAAAATTAAATACGAATTTAAAAAATCGGATATAAACATTACATTTACACCATACAATAACAGACAGTTATTTACAAATTTAAAAACTAAGATTAAAAAAGATAATCAAAGTAATGTCGTATATAAATTAGAATGCAAAGACTGTAATAAATGTTACGTAGAGCAAACTAGACAGTATCTAAAAAAACGACTGTATAATCATCAATACACTGTAACGCATAACATAACCGCGGAAACTGCTTTGTCTAAGCATTCTAAAGAATTACGACATAACTTTGACTTTGAAAATGTTAAGATTTTAAAAAAAGAAAATAGTTATAATAGAAGGTTAATATATGAAATGATATACATTAAAAAAGAAAATAACGCCGTCAATTTTAGAACAGATATAGAAAATTTAAGTATTATTTATAATAATTTAATCACCTAATCACGCCTGAATTTTATAGAATTAAGCTCTTGACTAGGTTTTTTGTCATGTTTTACCCTAGTCCTTGAACAGAATTCTTAGAGCTTGACAAAAAAATACATTGATATAAGGAGCCTTAGTGTTATGATTATATATTTACATTTCAAAATATCTTAAATTCTCCACTATATTGTAAACATAATCCTATATATCACTGAATTTCTTTGTCTGTAGATAATTTTGTTGATAGGCGTGGCTAGTTATTTATTTATAATTTGACACTAAATAAATGTCAATTTTATTCCACTGAAGAAGTTGTTACGAAAACCAGATTATATATATTGTAAAGGGTTTGGAATAAATTTGACTTTTGTTCGATTTGCAAGTGTTATCATTGATCTAACAAGTGGAAAAAACTATCTAGATAATAAGATTGACAGTATTATAAAGATTTGCGTAACTTTACCACCAACGCGGTAAGACAGGAAAAGAAAGCCTATCTTAATTATAAATCCAACAATAGCACTGCTCGTGATTTGTGGAGTGATATAAAGCGAATGGATATTCACAACTCATGCAGACCTGTGGTAGCTGAACACATAGATAGTGTAGAAGCACTGAATGAGGTTTTTTGTTCATGTTCATAATTATAGTACACACATAGCACATAGTAAATATTAGCCCAGATATGCCGGAATTATTTTTTTTGAAAATTTTCTATTATATTTATTAGAACATCCCACAAATACGTTACTAGACATATAAATACATAGATTAGCTAATTTGGTGCGGTAGAATTAAAATTTCATGGGCGTCCTTTTAAAAGGACACTCGGCAGATAAGTTTTTTTTTTTTTTCAAAAAATAATCTTTATTATTCATTAATGTTATTTACAATAAATTTAGCAACGCATTTGTTTTATATTACATTTTATCTATTCTAAAAATATTTTAATGTCTTTTGTGTGTTATGATGTTGTCTTCTCTGCGGTGGGGGGTTGTGTTGATTGGTTTGTCGTAGGGAAAAAACTTGATTGGTAAAGCCTACTTTTTTTATTTGGGTTTTGGGTTTCCCTGGAGCGGGTTTGGGGGAGGGGGGTTCCCGGCACTAGTGTTTTGGCTCCCACACTTGCACTTCGCTCTCACAGCTTTGCGTCTTGAGGGTATCTGTGTTTTCGGGTTGTTTTCCGGGCTGTGATGTGTCTGATTTTGGGGTTGTCGTTTTCCTCTGTTTTCTTGAAAAACTTCTTGGAGATCTTTAGTGCTTGTTCTTTTATGGGGAGCACTTTTGCCCATCTGTGGAGGTCTTGGATTTTCGTGTACCTGCTAGCTCCCAGAGCTAGATTTTTCATTGCAACCTTTAACAAACTCAAAGGAATGTTATCCTCTTCCTCCCACAGTTCTTCATCTAAATGTTCCATTACTTCTGCTTCTGCACGTAGTTGGGACTCAGGTAGATTATCTATTGAAACAAAATTTTCATCTCCCGAATCCTCATCGGTTAGATCAGCTAAGCAATTTTCAGGTGGCAAAAGTACTATATCTACTTCATCAGTGTTTACATCATCCTCTTCCTCCAAACTTTGCAGTAATTCGTGTAATGTTAACCCTCTAAAATAAAGTCTTATTTCAGTTTTTTCTACCCATATGCCGAGTGTCCTTAAAAAAGGACAGCCACATTTTATGCGTATATGACAAGTACGCAACCTCCAAAAGTACAAAATACTAGGTTAGGTATATAGTGTAATTATATTACTAAAGTATTTTATACACCAAGGAGTCGTATTACAATATCTATATATATAAAACTTACCCACTTAGTCGTAAGTCCACGGGAATATCCATGATGAAAACAACAATATTTTTAAATTATATGTATACAAATACTCAGCACGAGAATTAAATGCAACTTTAAATTATACACGTGTTAATACCTACATTTATTGAAATTAACTACGACATCTATGAATTCTAACGTAAAGTGCAGAAAACTAGACATATGTAAGACAGTTACAGGTGTCCTTTTTTAAGGACAGCCGGCAGATGTGGGTTAGATATTTTTATCACAATAATTTAAAATTTTAACACATAAACTTAGATTTTTTGAGGTATCAGATATAGAAATTTCTCATTGAATTAGTTCTATTACGTCTAATTCTGATGGTATGGACGGTATCAGCATTAAATATATTAAGCTCTGTCCTTTTCTTATTCCTCTAATAACACATTTAATCAATTTTTGTATATCTAATAGTGTATTTTCTACTGCTTGGAAGGAATCAATTGTTATACCCGTGTCTAAGATTAAAATTCCCAATGAGTATAAAGATTTGAGGCCCATAAGTATTCTTCCCGTGCTGTCTAACATTTTTGAGAAGATAATACCTGTTTAAATAAAAAAGCATATGAGCAATTATTAATTATTACCTACGGAGCAATCTGGATTTCGGCAACTACATGCTGCGCCCTAACTCGGCCCAACTGATGATAGTTTAAATGCTACTGATGATGGTAAACTTGCCTTTGTAATGTCGAATCATAGTAAGGCTTTCGACACCGTTAATCATGATACTTTGCTCTCTTACATTACATTGGCTTCCATGATGATGCAGTCAAATTGTTCAGAAATTATTTTGCTGATAGAATTAAGAAAGTTAAAATAAAAAATAACCTTTCTTCTTCCTGTGTGGTGAATATAGGCGTGCCGGAAAGCTCTATTTCTGGCCCACTACTATTTATTATATACACGTGCTATCGTCCAACAGCTTTGAAGAACTCTTCCGTGCATTTATATGCTGATGATGTTCAGGTGTATGACAGCATTGTGCCGGATGATTTTAACAAAAGTATCGAAATGGTAAATAATGATATTGATTCTCTTTTCAAGTATTCTGCGTCTCATTGTTTTATAATTCGCAAGCTATGCTCTTTGGTAATCGAAATCTTGTAGATCATTTTCGCGGACCCAGTAATTTGCGGATTGGTGGTAGCAATATATGTGTCAATCCAAAAATCTTACTGCACTTTAAAATTACTTTTTAACAACAGACACATTTTAAATCAGAAATTGAAAATAATGTTGTGTGATTCACTGGTACTTTCGAATTTTAAGTTCCGTGATGTCCTATACCACTCATGTATTGATAAAGTGGAAATGTTGCACATTCAAAAAGTCCAAAATACATGCCTAAGATTTATCTATGGTTTAAAAAAATATGATCAAATATCTCATACTTTACAATGGGCAAAATGGCTGAATATGTTCAATCGACGACGTCTTAACTCCGCATAATTATTTTATCAAATCCTTGTTACAAAAACACTTCAATATTTGTATAGTAATATATATGTATACGATTCAGGACAGACGTTCCTACATAATATTTATATCCGGTACACATGTGTTGTAACTATTCCTCAACATAAGCTTGAACTTTTTGAACGTTCGTTCTCTTATCAGGTTGCCAAGGTTATGGTTAAGGTTGGTTAGTTGCTGCAATCAGTCCTCCAATTAGTGCTACTCACATTTATTCTGCTAAAATGTTCAGCTGGCAATTTTATAACATACAAATGTCGGTGATGAAATTCTGTGTTACCTGAAGCCCATTAGAACTTGTATTAGACGCAAAATTTGTTGTAATTTTGGTCCATCAAAGTTATACATAAATAAATAGATTCATGATGAATTGGATATACACTACTTACAGTTTTGATAAAGCTGTCTAAGGAAATATCTGCATAGAACTGGAATCTTTAAATGTGAACCTATCTGCAGATTATGCAACGAGGAGGACGAAACAGCCGACAACTCATTTGTCATTTTTGGAACGAGTTAACCAACTAACAGGTCTACCGGAAACAGATGTACTGTACAGGTTATTAAACCTAATAATGACTAACTTGTTTATGTAAAGAAACTCACTAGGCACAATACAATAGGTGATAGGCCCGGTGTCAAAGGGATTATGCAAAAACCTGATCCGTATCCAGTGTTCAATCGAATCAAATATTTTCACTTTATTTCCCTTCAATCAATCATAACACCTTTCTCCCCTTTCCGAAAGTGGTTGGTTAACCACAACAACCCGATAAACAATCGGAAGCGCATGCAACTGATAAAACTCAATTAGCGAATAAAAGCTGAAATGACATGTGTGTAGTGTTTATATCCTGCTGCATTGCCGCGGTATACAATCAGTTAATCCACGTTCGAAACGGATTCTCCACAGGTCCGCATTAAATTACAAACTATGCAAAATATAACGCGAAAATAATGGGATGTATAAATTGAATCAGCTCGTACCTACACTCTTGAACATTTTTTTACAGCCCAATTCACCTATTATGGCCGCAGCGTCCTCATCCCAAAAGTTTAATTGAATTTGTAATTACGAAAATTTTTAACTCGCATCGCTCTCCGAGCACTTAATTACAACTTTTCCTCGGAACGCTTCTTTTTCATTTTATACACGACGAAAGTAGGAACGAGGTTTCGCCCTTTACATTCTCCCGTGACATGGGCGGCAATTGGTATTAATTACCGGCGATTTATCCCTGAGAAGACGAGAGACATATAAACGATTTAATAAAAGCTTTCCGCTAACCGTTCGTCGGCTTTGAACAGCACCAAACTGTACCTCCCTATATG